>CM055354.1:742491-772657 GCA_029228515.1 Populus alba x Populus x berolinensis | reverse complement strand
GAGGACACCCAAATTCAAAGGCAACTGAATTTGGCAACCAATCGAGTCGAATGCCGCGAAACTCACCGAGTCAAAGCGTTTCCCGTTTGCGGAAGAAGGCTGATGTGGAACAAGTAGCATAAGCATACAATGCTCAAGAGGGGATCAACCCGAAAATTCAAAGGCAACTAAATTTCGGCAAACCGGGCATAATCGAAGGTCCAAAAGCCGTGAAACCTCATCGAGTCAAAGTGTTTCGCCGTTTGCGGAAAAAGTCCCGATGTAGAAACAAGTAGCTGAAGCAATACATGCTCAAGGAGTGATCACCTGAAATTCCAAGGCAAACTGAATTTCGGCAGACCGGGGCATCGAAGTTCTTCGAATGGCCCAGTGAAACTCCATCGAGGTCAAAGCATTTTCTCCGGGGCCGTTTGGCCGAAGAAGTCGGATGATAGAACAAGGTAGCCGAAGCATACATGCTCAAGATGGGTCACCCTCCCGAAATTCAAAAAAGGGAAACAGAATTTCAGGCAATTCGGGGAATCGAAGTCTGAAACCCGGCGAAACTCACATCAGTCAAAGTCCTTCGCCGTTTGCGGAAGAAGTCCGATGTAGACCAAGTAGCAGAAGCATTACTTGCTCAAGGAGGATCAACCGAAATTCTCAAATGGTCAACGAAATTTCGGTAGCCGGGGCATCGAAGTCGGAATGCCGCGAAACTCACCGAGTCAAAGCGTTTCGCCGTTTGCGGAAGAAGTGTGATGTAGAAACAAGTAGCAGAAGCATACATGCTCAAGAGGATCACCCGAAATTCAAAGGCAACTGAATTTCGGCAACCGGGGCATCGAAGTCGGAATGCCGCGAAACTCACCGAGTCAAAGCGTTTCGCGTTTGCGGAAGAAGTCTGATGTAGAACAAGTAGCAGAAGCATACATGCTCAAGAGGGATCACCCGAAATTCAAAGGCAACTGAATTTCGGCAACCGGGGCATCGAAGTCGGAATGCCGCGAAACTCACCGAGTCAAAGCGTTTCGCCGTTTGCGGAAGAAGTCTGATGTAGAACAAGTAGCAGAAGCATACATGCTCAAGAGGGATCACCCGAAATTCAAAGGCAACTGAATTTCGGCAACCGGGGCATCGAAGTCGGAATGCCGCGAAACTCACCGAGTCAAAGCGTTTCGCCGTTTGCGGAAGAAGTCTGATGTAGAACAAGTAGCAGAAGCATACATGCTCAAGAGGGATCACCCGAAATTCAAAGGCAACTGAATTTCGGCAACCGGGATCGAAGTCGGAATGCCGCGAAACTCACCGAGTCAAAGCGTTTCGCCGTTTGCGGAAGAAAGTCTGATGTAGAACAAGTAGCAGAAGCATACATGCTCAAGAGGGATCACCCGAAATTCAAAGGCAACTGAATTTCGGCAACCGGGGCATCGAAGTCGGAATGCCGCGAAACTCACCGAGTCAAAGCGTTTCGCCGTTTGCGGAAGAAAGTCTGATGTAGAACAAGTAGCAAGATACATGCTCAAGAGGGATCACCCGAAATTCAAAGGCAACTGAATTTCGGCAACCGGGCATCGAAGTCGGAATGCCGCGAAACTCACCGAGTCAAAGCGTTTCGCCGTTTGCGGAAGAAGTCTGATGTAGAACAAGTAGCAGAAGCATACATGCTCAAGAGGGATCACCCGAAATTCAAAGGCAACTGAATTTCGGCAACCGGGCATCGAAGTCGGAATGCCGCGAAACTCACCGAGTCAAAGCGTTTCGCCGTTTGCGGAAGAAGTCTGATGTAGAACAAGTAGCAGAAGCATACATGCTCAAGAGGGATCACCCGAAATTCAAAGGCAACTGAATTTCGGCAACCGGGCATCGAAGTCGGAATGCCGCGAAACTCACCGAGTCAAAGCGTTTCGCCGTTTGCGGAAGAAAGTCTGATGTAGAACAAGTAGCAGAAGCATACATGCTCAAGAGGGATCACCCGAAATTCAAAGGCAACTGAATTTCGGCAACCGGGGCATCGAAGTCGGAATGCCGCGAAACTCACCGAGTCAAAGCGTTTCGCCGTTTGCGGAAGAAGAAGTCTGATGTAGAACAAGTAGCAGAAGCATACATGCTCAAGAGGGATCACCCGAAATTCAAAGGCAACTGAATTTCGGCAACCGGGGCATCGAAGTCGGAATGCCGCGAAACTCACCGAGTCAAAGCGTTTCGCCGTTTGCGGAAGAAGTCTGATGTAGAACAAGTAGCAGAAGCATACATGCTCAAGAGGGATCACCCGAAATTCAAAGGCAACTGAATTTCGGCAACCGGGCATCGAAGTCGGAATGCCGCGAAACTCACCGAGTCAAAGCGTTTCGCCGTTTGCGGAAGAAGTCTGATGTAGAACAAGTAGCAGAAGCATACATGCTCAAGAGGGATCACCCGAAATTCAAAGGCAACTGAATTTCGGCAACCGGGGCATCGAAGTCGGAATGCCGCGAAACTCACCGAGTCAAAGCGTTTCGCCGTTTGCGGAAGAAGTCTGATGTAGAACAAGTAGCAGAAGCATACATGCTCAAGAGGGATCACCCGAAATTCAAAGGCAACTGAATTTCGGCAACCGGGCATCGAAGTCGGAATGCCGCGAAACTCACCGAGTCAAAGCGTTTCGCCGTTTGCGGAAGAAGTCTGATGTAGAACAAGTAGCAGAAGCATACATGCTCAAGAGGGATCACCCGAAATTCAAAGGCAACTGAATTTCGGCAACCGGGGCATCGAAGTCGGAATGCCGCGAAACTCACCGAGTCAAAGCGTTTCGCCGTTTGCGGAAGAAGTCTGATGTAGAACAAGTAGCAGAAGCATACATGCTCAAGAGGGATCACCCGAAATTCAAAGGCAACTGAATTTCGGCAACCGGGGCATCGAAGTCGGAATGCCGCGAAACTCACCGAGTCAAAGCGTTTCGCCGTTTGCGGAAGAAGTCTGATGTAGAACAAGTAGCAGAAGCATACATGCTCAAGAGGGATCACCCGAAATTCAAAGGCAACTGAATTTCGGCAACCGGGGCATCGAAGTCGGAATGCCGCGAAACTCACCGAGTCAAAGCGTTTCGCCGTTTGCGGAAGAAGTCTGATGTAGAACAAGTAGCAGAAGCATACATGCTCAAGAGGGATCACCCGAAATTCAAAGGCAACTGAATTTCGGCAACCGGGCATCGAAGTCGGAATGCCGCGAAACTCACCGAGTCAAAGCGTTTCGCCGTTTGCGGAAGAAGTCTGATGTAGAACAAGTAGCAGAAGCATACATGCTCAAGAGGGATCACCCGAAATTCAAAGGCAACTGAATTTCGGCAACCGGGGCATCGAAGTCGGAATGCCGCGAAACTCACCGAGTCAAAGCGTTTCGCCGTTTGCGGAAGAAGTCTGATGTAGAACAAGTAGCAGAAGCATACATGCTCAAGAGGGATCACCCGAAATTCAAAGGCAACTGAATTTCGGCAACCGGGGCATCGAAGTCGGAATGCCGCGAAACTCACCGAGTCAAAGCGTTTCGCCGTTTGCGGAAGAAGTCTGATGTAGAACAAGTAGCAGAAGCATACATGCTCAAGAGGGATCACCCGAAATTCAAAGGCAACTGAATTTCGGCAACCGGGCATCGAAGTCGGAATGCCGCGAAACTCACCGAGTCAAAGCGTTTCGCCGTTTGCGGAAGAAGTCTGATGTAGAACAAGTAGCAGAAGCATACATGCTCAAGAGGGATCACCCGAAATTCAAAGGCAACTGAATTTCGGCAACCGGGCATCGAAGTCGGAATGCCGCGAAACTCACCGAGTCAAAGCGTTTCGCCGTTTGCGGAAGAAGTCTGATGTAGAACAAGTAGCAGAAGCATACATGCTCAAGAGGGATCACCCGAAATTCAAAGGCAACTGAATTTCGGCAACCGGGCATCGAAGTCGGAATGCCGCGAAACTCACCGAGTCAAAGCGTTTCGCCGTTTGCGGAAGAAGTCTGATGTAGAACAAGTAGCAGAAGCATACATGCTCAAGAGGGATCACCCGAAATTCAAAGGCAACTGAATTTCGGCAACCGGGCATCGAAGTCGGAATGCCGCGAAACTCACCGAGTCAAAGCGTTTCGCCGTTTGCGGAAGAAGTCTGATGTAGAACAAGTAGCAGAAGCATACATGCTCAAGAGGGATCACCCGAAATTCAAAGGCAACTGAATTTCGGCAACCGGGCATCGAAGTCGGAATGCCGCGAAACTCACCGAGTCAAAGCGTTTCGCCGTTTGCGGAAGAAGTCTGATGTAGAACAAGTAGCAGAAGCATACATGCTCAAGAGGGATCACCCGAAATTCAAAGGCAACTGAATTTCGGCAACCGGGGCATCGAAGTCGGAATGCCGCGAAACTCACCGAGTCAAAGCGTTTCGCCGTTTGCGGAAGAAGTCTGATGTAGAACAAGTAGCAGAAGCATACATGCTCAAGAGGGATCACCCGAAATTCAAAGGCAACTGAATTTCGGCAACCGGGGCATCGAAGTCGGAATGCCGCGAAACTCACCGAGTCAAAGCGTTTCGCCGTTTGCGGAAGAAGTCTGATGTAGAACAAGTAGCAGAAGCATACATGCTCAAGAGGGATCACCCGAAATTCAAAGGCAACTGAATTTCGGCAACCGGGGCATCGAAGTCGGAATGCCGCGAAACTCACCGAGTCAAAGCGTTTCGCCGTTTGCGGAAGAAGTCTGATGTAGAACAAGTAGCAGAAGCATACATGCTCAAGAGGGATCACCCGAAATTCAAAGGCAACTGAATTTCGGCAACCGGGGCATCGAAGTCGGAATGCCGCGAAACTCACCGAGTCAAAGCGTTTCGCCGTTTGCGGAAGAAGTCTGATGTAGAACAAGTAGCAGAAGCATACATGCTCAAGAGGGATCACCCGAAATTCAAAGGCAACTGAATTTCGGCAACCGGGGCATCGAAGTCGGAATGCCGCGAAACTCACCGAGTCAAAGCGTTTCGCCGTTTGCGGAAGAAGTCTGATGTAGAACAAGTAGCAGAAGCATACATGCTCAAGAGGGATCACCCGAAATTCAAAGGCAACTGAATTTCGGCAACCGGGGCATCGAAGTCGGAATGCCGCGAAACTCACCGAGTCAAAGCGTTTCGCCGTTTGCGGAAGAAGTCTGATGTAGAACAAGTAGCAGAAGCATACATGCTCAAGAGGGATCACCCGAAATTCAAAGGCAACTGAATTTCGGCAACCGGGGCATCGAAGTCGGAATGCCGCGAAACTCACCGAGTCAAAGCGTTTCGCCGTTTGCGGAAGAAGTCTGATGTAGAACAAGTAGCAGAAGCATACATGCTCAAGAGGGATCACCCGAAATTCAAAGGCAACTGAATTTCGGCAACCGGGGCATCGAAGTCGGAATGCCGCGAAACTCACCGAGTCAAAGCGTTTCGCCGTTTGCGGAAGAAGTCTGATGTAGAACAAGTAGCAGAAGCATACATGCTCAAGAGGGATCACCCGAAATTCAAAGGCAACTGAATTTCGGCAACCGGGGCATCGAAGTCGGAATGCCGCGAAACTCACCGAGTCAAAGCGTTTCGCCGTTTGCGGAAGAAGTCTGATGTAGAACAAGTAGCAGAAGCATACATGCTCAAGAGGGATCACCCGAAATTCAAAGGCAACTGAATTTCGGCAACCGGGGCATCGAAGTCGGAATGCCGCGAAACTCACCGAGTCAAAGCGTTTCGCCGTTTGCGGAAGAAGTCTGATGTAGAACAAGTAGCAGAAGCATACATGCTCAAGAGGGATCACCCGAAATTCAAAGGCAACTGAATTTCGGCAACCGGGGCATCGAAGTCGGAATGCCGCGAAACTCACCGAGTCAAAGCGTTTCGCCGTTTGCGGAAGAAGTCTGATGTAGAACAAGTAGCAGAAGCATACATGCTCAAGAGGGATCACCCGAAATTCAAAGGCAACTGAATTTCGGCAACCGGGCATCGAAGTCGGAATGCCGCGAAACTCACCGAGTCAAAGCGTTTCGCCGTTTGCGGAAGAAGTCTGATGTAGAACAAGTAGCAGAAGCATACATGCTCAAGAGGGATCACCCGAAATTCAAAGGCAACTGAATTTCGGCAACCGGGCATCGAAGTCGGAATGCCGCGAAACTCACCGAGTCAAAGCGTTTCGCCGTTTGCGGAAGAAGTCTGATGTAGAACAAGTAGCAGAAGCATACATGCTCAAGAGGGATCACCCGAAATTCAAAGGCAACTGAATTTCGGCAACCGGGCATCGAAGTCGGAATGCCGCGAAACTCACCGAGTCAAAGCGTTTCGCCGTTTGCGGAAGAAGTCTGATGTAGAACAAGTAGCAGAAGCATACATGCTCAAGAGGGATCACCCGAAATTCAAAGGCAACTGAATTTCGGCAACCGGGCATCGAAGTCGGAATGCCGCGAAACTCACCGAGTCAAAGCGTTTCGCCGTTTGCGGAAGTCTGATGTAGAACAAGTAGCAGAAGCATACATGCTCAAGAGGGATCACCCGAAATTCAAAGGCAACTGAATTTCGGCAACCGGGCATCGAAGTCGGAATGCCGCGAAACTCACCGAGTCAAAGCGTTTCGCCGTTTGCGGAAGAAGTCTGATGTAGAACAAGTAGCAGAAGCATACATGCTCAAGAGGGATCACCCGAAATTCAAAGGCAACTGAATTTCGGCAACCGGGCATCGAAGTCGGAATGCCGCGAAACTCACCGAGTCAAAGCGTTTCGCCGTTTGCGGAAGAAGTCTGATGTAGAACAAGTAGCAGAAGCATACATGCTCAAGAGGGATCACCCGAAATTCAAAGGCAACTGAATTTCGGCAACCGGGGCATCGAAGTCGGAATGCCGCGAAACTCACCGAGTCAAAGCGTTTCGCCGTTTGCGGAAGAAGTCTGATGTAGAACAAGTAGCAGAAGCATACATGCTCAAGAGGGATCACCCGAAATTCAAAGGCAACTGAATTTCGGCAACCGGGGCATCGAAGTCGGAATGCCGCGAAACTCACCGAGTCAAAGCGTTTCGCCGTTTGCGGAAGAAGTCTGATGTAGAACAAGTAGCAGAAGCATACATGCTCAAGAGGGATCACCCGAAATTCAAAGGCAACTGAATTTCGGCAACCGGGGCATCGAAGTCGGAATGCCGCGAAACTCACCGAGTCAAAGCGTTTCGCCGTTTGCGGAAGAAGTCTGATGTAGAACAAGTAGCAGAAGCATACATGCTCAAGAGGGATCACCCGAAATTCAAAGGCAACTGAATTTCGGCAACCGGGGCATCGAAGTCGGAATGCCGCGAAACTCACCGAGTCAAAGCGTTTCGCCGTTTGCGGAAGAAGTCTGATGTAGAACAAGTAGCAGAAGCATACATGCTCAAGAGGGATCACCCGAAATTCAAAGGCAACTGAATTTCGGCAACCGGGGCATCGAAGTCGGAATGCCGCGAAACTCACCGAGTCAAAGCGTTTCGCCGTTTGCGGAAGAAGTCTGATGTAGAACAAGTAGCAGAAGCATACATGCTCAAGAGGGATCACCCGAAATTCAAAGGCAACTGAATTTCGGCAACCGGGGCATCGAAGTCGGAATGCCGCGAAACTCACCGAGTCAAAGCGTTTCGCCGTTTGCGGAAGAAGTCTGATGTAGAACAAGTAGCAGAAGCATACATGCTCAAGAGGGATCACCCGAAATTCAAAGGCAACTGAATTTCGGCAACCGGGGCATCGAAGTCGGAATGCCGCGAAACTCACCGAGTCAAAGCGTTTCGCCGTTTGCGGAAGAAGTCTGATGTAGAACAAGTAGCAGAAGCATACATGCTCAAGAGGGATCACCCGAAATTCAAAGGCAACTGAATTTCGGCAACCGGGGCATCGAAGTCGGAATGCCGCGAAACTCACCGAGTCAAAGCGTTTCGCCGTTTGCGGAAGAAGTCTGATGTAGAACAAGTAGCAGAAGCATACATGCTCAAGAGGGATCACCCGAAATTCAAAGGCAACTGAATTTCGGCAACCGGGGCATCGAAGTCGGAATGCCGCGAAACTCACCGAGTCAAAGCGTTTCGCCGTTTGCGGAAGAAGTCTGATGTAGAACAAGTAGCAGAAGCATACATGCTCAAGAGGGATCACCCGAAATTCAAAGGCAACTGAATTTCGGCAACCGGGCATCGAAGTCGGAATGCCGCGAAACTCACCGAGTCAAAGCGTTTCGCCGTTTGCGGAAGAAGTCTGATGTAGAACAAGTAGCAGAAGCATACATGCTCAAGAGGGATCACCCGAAATTCAAAGGCAACTGAATTTCGGCAACCGGGGCATCGAAGTCGGAATGCCGCGAAACTCACCGAGTCAAAGCGTTTCGCCGTTTGCGGAAGAAGTCTGATGTAGAACAAGTAGCAGAAGCATACATGCTCAAGAGGGATCACCCGAAATTCAAAGGCAACTGAATTTCGGCAACCGGGCATCGAAGTCGGAATGCCGCGAAACTCACCGAGTCAAAGCGTTTCGCCGTTTGCGGAAGAAGTCTGATGTAGAACAAGTAGCAGAAGCATACATGCTCAAGAGGGATCACCCGAAATTCAAAGGCAACTGAATTTCGGCAACCGGGGCATCGAAGTCGGAATGCCGCGAAACTCACCGAGTCAAAGCGTTTCGCCGTTTGCGGAAGAAGTCTGATGTAGAACAAGTAGCAGAAGCATACATGCTCAAGAGGGATCACCCGAAATTCAAAGGCAACTGAATTTCGGCAACCGGGCATCGAAGTCGGAATGCCGCGAAACTCACCGAGTCAAAGCGTTTCGCCGTTTGCGGAAGAAGTCTGATGTAGAACAAGTAGCAGAAGCATACATGCTCAAGAGGGATCACCCGAAATTCAAAGGCAACTGAATTTCGGCAACCGGGGCATCGAAGTCGGAATGCCGCGAAACTCACCGAGTCAAAGCGTTTCGCCGTTTGCGGAAGAAGTCTGATGTAGAACAAGTAGCAGAAGCATACATGCTCAAGAGGGATCACCCGAAATTCAAAGGCAACTGAATTTCGGCAACCGGGCATCGAAGTCGGAATGCCGCGAAACTCACCGAGTCAAAGCGTTTCGCCGTTTGCGGAAGAAGTCTGATGTAGAACAAGTAGCAGAAGCATACATGCTCAAGAGGGATCACCCGAAATTCAAAGGCAACTGAATTTCGGCAACCGGGGCATCGAAGTCGGAATGCCGCGAAACTCACCGAGTCAAAGCGTTTCGCCGTTTGCGGAAGAAGTCTGATGTAGAACAAGTAGCAGAAGCATACATGCTCAAGAGGGATCACCCGAAATTCAAAGGCAACTGAATTTCGGCAACCGGGGCATCGAAGTCGGAATGCCGCGAAACTCACCGAGTCAAAGCGTTTCGCCGTTTGCGGAAGAAGTCTGATGTAGAACAAGTAGCAGAAGCATACATGCTCAAGAGGGATCACCCGAAATTCAAAGGCAACTGAATTTCGGCAACCGGGGCATCGAAGTCGGAATGCCGCGAAACTCACCGAGTCAAAGCGTTTCGCCGTTTGCGGAAGAAGTCTGATGTAGAACAAGTAGCAGAAGCATACATGCTCAAGAGGGATCACCCGAAATTCAAAGGCAACTGAATTTCGGCAACCGGGGCATCGAAGTCGGAATGCCGCGAAACTCACCGAGTCAAAGCGTTTCGCCGTTTGCGGAAGAAGTCTGATGTAGAACAAGTAGCAGAAGCATACATGCTCAAGAGGGATCACCCGAAATTCAAAGGCAACTGAATTTCGGCAACCGGGGCATCGAAGTCGGAATGCCGCGAAACTCACCGAGTCAAAGCGTTTCGCCGTTTGCGGAAGAAGTCTGATGTAGAACAAGTAGCAGAAGCATACATGCTCAAGAGGGATCACCCGAAATTCAAAGGCAACTGAATTTCGGCAACCGGGGCATCGAAGTCGGAATGCCGCGAAACTCACCGAGTCAAAGCGTTTCGCCGTTTGCGGAAGAAGTCTGATGTAGAACAAGTAGCAGAAGCATACATGCTCAAGAGGGATCACCCGAAATTCAAAGGCAACTGAATTTCGGCAACCGGGGCATCGAAGTCGGAATGCCGCGAAACTCACCGAGTCAAAGCGTTTCGCCGTTTGCGGAAGAAGTCTGATGTAGAACAAGTAGCAGAAGCATACATGCTCAAGAGGGATCACCCGAAATTCAAAGGCAACTGAATTTCGGCAACCGGGCATCGAAGTCGGAATGCCGCGAAACTCACCGAGTCAAAGCGTTTCGCCGTTTGCGGAAGAAGTCTGATGTAGAACAAGTAGCAGAAGCATACATGCTCAAGAGGGATCACCCGAAATTCAAAGGCAACTGAATTTCGGCAACCGGGGCATCGAAGTCGGAATGCCGCGAAACTCACCGAGTCAAAGCGTTTCGCCGTTTGCGGAAGAAGTCTGATGTAGAACAAGTAGCAGAAGCATACATGCTCAAGAGGGATCACCCGAAATTCAAAGGCAACTGAATTTCGGCAACCGGGGCATCGAAGTCGGAATGCCGCGAAACTCACCGAGTCAAAGCGTTTCGCCGTTTGCGGAAGAAGTCTGATGTAGAACAAGTAGCAGAAGCATACATGCTCAAGAGGGATCACCCGAAATTCAAAGGCAACTGAATTTCGGCAACCGGGGCATCGAAGTCGGAATGCCGCGAAACTCACCGAGTCAAAGCGTTTCGCCGTTTGCGGAAGAAGTCTGATGTAGAACAAGTAGCAGAAGCATACATGCTCAAGAGGGATCACCCGAAATTCAAAGGCAACTGAATTTCGGCAACCGGGGCATCGAAGTCGGAATGCCGCGAAACTCACCGAGTCAAAGCGTTTCGCCGTTTGCGGAAGAAGTCTGATGTAGAACAAGTAGCAGAAGCATACATGCTCAAGAGGGATCACCCGAAATTCAAAGGCAACTGAATTTCGGCAACCGGGGCATCGAAGTCGGAATGCCGCGAAACTCACCGAGTCAAAGCGTTTCGCCGTTTGCGGAAGAAGTCTGATGTAGAACAAGTAGCAGAAGCATACATGCTCAAGAGGGATCACCCGAAATTCAAAGGCAACTGAATTTCGGCAACCGGGGCATCGAAGTCGGAATGCCGCGAAACTCACCGAGTCAAAGCGTTTCGCCGTTTGCGGAAGAAGTCTGATGTAGAACAAGTAGCAGAAGCATACATGCTCAAGAGGGATCACCCGAAATTCAAAGGCAACTGAATTTCGGCAACCGGGGCATCGAAGTCGGAATGCCGCGAAACTCACCGAGTCAAAGCGTTTCGCCGTTTGCGGAAGAAGTCTGATGTAGAACAAGTAGCAGAAGCATACATGCTCAAGAGGGATCACCCGAAATTCAAAGGCAACTGAATTTCGGCAACCGGGGCATCGAAGTCGGAATGCCGCGAAACTCACCGAGTCAAAGCGTTTCGCCGTTTGCGGAAGAAGTCTGATGTAGAACAAGTAGCAGAAGCATACATGCTCAAGAGGGATCACCCGAAATTCAAAGGCAACTGAATTTCGGCAACCGGGGCATCGAAGTCGGAATGCCGCGAAACTCACCGAGTCAAAGCGTTTCGCCGTTTGCGGAAGAAGTCTGATGTAGAACAAGTAGCAGAAGCATACATGCTCAAGAGGGATCACCCGAAATTCAAAGGCAACTGAATTTCGGCAACCGGGGCATCGAAGTCGGAATGCCGCGAAACTCACCGAGTCAAAGCGTTTCGCCGTTTGCGGAAGAAGTCTGATGTAGAACAAGTAGCAGAAGCATACATGCTCAAGAGGGATCACCCGAAATTCAAAGGCAACTGAATTTCGGCAACCGGGGCATCGAAGTCGGAATGCCGCGAAACTCACCGAGTCAAAGCGTTTCGCCGTTTGCGGAAGAAGTCTGATGTAGAACAAGTAGCAGAAGCATACATGCTCAAGAGGGATCACCCGAAATTCAAAGGCAACTGAATTTCGGCAACCGGGCATCGAAGTCGGAATGCCGCGAAACTCACCGAGTCAAAGCGTTTCGCCGTTTGCGGAAGAAGTCTGATGTAGAACAAGTAGCAGAAGCATACATGCTCAAGAGGGATCACCCGAAATTCAAAGGCAACTGAATTTCGGCAACCGGGGCATCGAAGTCGGAATGCCGCGAAACTCACCGAGTCAAAGCGTTTCGCCGTTTGCGGAAGAAGTCTGATGTAGAACAAGTAGCAGAAGCATACATGCTCAAGAGGGATCACCCGAAATTCAAAGGCAACTGAATTTCGGCAACCGGGGCATCGAAGTCGGAATGCCGCGAAACTCACCGAGTCAAAGCGTTTCGCCGTTTGCGGAAGAAGTCTGATGTAGAACAAGTAGCAGAAGCATACATGCTCAAGAGGGATCACCCGAAATTCAAAGGCAACTGAATTTCGGCAACCGGGGCATCGAAGTCGGAATGCCGCGAAACTCACCGAGTCAAAGCGTTTCGCCGTTTGCGGAAGAAGTCTGATGTAGAACAAGTAGCAGAAGCATACATGCTCAAGAGGGATCACCCGAAATTCAAAGGCAACTGAATTTCGGCAACCGGGGCATCGAAGTCGGAATGCCGCGAAACTCACCGAGTCAAAGCGTTTCGCCGTTTGCGGAAGAAGTCTGATGTAGAACAAGTAGCAGAAGCATACATGCTCAAGAGGGATCACCCGAAATTCAAAGGCAACTGAATTTCGGCAACCGGGGCATCGAAGTCGGAATGCCGCGAAACTCACCGAGTCAAAGCGTTTCGCCGTTTGCGGAAGAAGTCTGATGTAGAACAAGTAGCAGAAGCATACATGCTCAAGAGGGATCACCCGAAATTCAAAGGCAACTGAATTTCGGCAACCGGGGCATCGAAGTCGGAATGCCGCGAAACTCACCGAGTCAAAGCGTTTCGCCGTTTGCGGAAGAAGTCTGATGTAGAACAAGTAGCAGAAGCATACATGCTCAAGAGGGATCACCCGAAATTCAAAGGCAACTGAATTTCGGCAACCGGGGCATCGAAGTCGGAATGCCGCGAAACTCACCGAGTCAAAGCGTTTCGCCGTTTGCGGAAGAAGTCTGATGTAGAACAAGTAGCAGAAGCATACATGCTCAAGAGGGATCACCCGAAATTCAAAGGCAACTGAATTTCGGCAACCGGGGCATCGAAGTCGGAATGCCGCGAAACTCACCGAGTCAAAGCGTTTCGCCGTTTGCGGAAGAAGTCTGATGTAGAACAAGTAGCAGAAGCATACATGCTCAAGAGGGATCACCCGAAATTCAAAGGCAACTGAATTTCGGCAACCGGGGCATCGAAGTCGGAATGCCGCGAAACTCACCGAGTCAAAGCGTTTCGCCGTTTGCGGAAGAAGTCTGATGTAGAACAAGTAGCAGAAGCATACATGCTCAAGAGGGATCACCCGAAATTCAAAGGCAACTGAATTTCGGCAACCGGGGCATCGAAGTCGGAATGCCGCGAAACTCACCGAGTCAAAGCGTTTCGCCGTTTGCGGAAGAAGTCTGATGTAGAACAAGTAGCAGAAGCATACATGCTCAAGAGGGATCACCCGAAATTCAAAGGCAACTGAATTTCGGCAACCGGGGCATCGAAGTCGGAATGCCGCGAAACTCACCGAGTCAAAGCGTTTCGCCGTTTGCGGAAGAAGTCTGATGTAGAACAAGTAGCAGAAGCATACATGCTCAAGAGGGATCACCCGAAATTCAAAGGCAACTGAATTTCGGCAACCGGGGCATCGAAGTCGGAATGCCGCGAAACTCACCGAGTCAAAGCGTTTCGCCGTTTGCGGAAGAAGTCTGATGTAGAACAAGTAGCAGAAGCATACATGCTCAAGAGGGATCACCCGAAATTCAAAGGCAACTGAATTTCGGCAACCGGGGCATCGAAGTCGGAATGCCGCGAAACTCACCGAGTCAAAGCGTTTCGCCGTTTGCGGAAGAAGTCTGATGTAGAACAAGTAGCAGAAGCATACATGCTCAAGAGGGATCACCCGAAATTCAAAGGCAACTGAATTTCGGCAACCGGGGCATCGAAGTCGGAATGCCGCGAAACTCACCGAGTCAAAGCGTTTCGCCGTTTGCGGAAGAAGTCTGATGTAGAACAAGTAGCAGAAGCATACATGCTCAAGAGGGATCACCCGAAATTCAAAGGCAACTGAATTTCGGCAACCGGGGCATCGAAGTCGGAATGCCGCGAAACTCACCGAGTCAAAGCGTTTCGCCGTTTGCGGAAGAAGTCTGATGTAGAACAAGTAGCAGAAGCATACATGCTCAAGAGGGATCACCCGAAATTCAAAGGCAACTGAATTTCGGCAACCGGGGCATCGAAGTCGGAATGCCGCGAAACTCACCGAGTCAAAGCGTTTCGCCGTTTGCGGAAGAAGTCTGATGTAGAACAAGTAGCAGAAGCATACATGCTCAAGAGGGATCACCCGAAATTCAAAGGCAACTGAATTTCGGCAACCGGGGCATCGAAGTCGGAATGCCGCGAAACTCACCGAGTCAAAGCGTTTCGCCGTTTGCGGAAGAAGTCTGATGTAGAACAAGTAGCAGAAGCATACATGCTCAAGAGGGATCACCCGAAATTCAAAGGCAACTGAATTTCGGCAACCGGGGCATCGAAGTCGGAATGCCGCGAAACTCACCGAGTCAAAGCGTTTCGCCGTTTGCGGAAGAAGTCTGATGTAGAACAAGTAGCAGAAGCATACATGCTCAAGAGGGATCACCCGAAATTCAAAGGCAACTGAATTTCGGCAACCGGGGCATCGAAGTCGGAATGCCGCGAAACTCACCGAGTCAAAGCGTTTCGCCGTTTGCGGAAGAAGTCTGATGTAGAACAAGTAGCAGAAGCATACATGCTCAAGAGGGATCACCCGAAATTCAAAGGCAACTGAATTTCGGCAACCGGGGCATCGAAGTCGGAATGCCGCGAAACTCACCGAGTCAAAGCGTTTCGCCGTTTGCGGAAGAAGTCTGATGTAGAACAAGTAGCAGAAGCATACATGCTCAAGAGGGATCACCCGAAATTCAAAGGCAACTGAATTTCGGCAACCGGGGCATCGAAGTCGGAATGCCGCGAAACTCACCGAGTCAAAGCGTTTCGCCGTTTGCGGAAGAAGTCTGATGTAGAACAAGTAGCAGAAGCATACATGCTCAAGAGGGATCACCCGAAATTCAAAGGCAACTGAATTTCGGCAACCGGGGCATCGAAGTCGGAATGCCGCGAAACTCACCGAGTCAAAGCGTTTCGCCGTTTGCGGAAGAAGTCTGATGTAGAACAAGTAGCAGAAGCATACATGCTCAAGAGGGATCACCCGAAATTCAAAGGCAACTGAATTTCGGCAACCGGGGCATCGAAGTCGGAATGCCGCGAAACTCACCGAGTCAAAGCGTTTCGCCGTTTGCGGAAGAAGTCTGATGTAGAACAAGTAGCAGAAGCATACATGCTCAAGAGGGATCACCCGAAATTCAAAGGCAACTGAATTTCGGCAACCGGGCATCGAAGTCGGAATGCCGCGAAACTCACCGAGTCAAAGCGTTTCGCCGTTTGCGGAAGAAGTCTGATGTAGAACAAGTAGCAGAAGCATACATGCTCAAGAGGGATCACCCGAAATTCAAAGGCAACTGAATTTCGGCAACCGGGCATCGAAGTCGGAATGCCGCGAAACTCACCGAGTCAAAGCGTTTCGCCGTTTGCGGAAGAAGTCTGATGTAGAACAAGTAGCAGAAGCATACATGCTCAAGAGGGATCACCCGAAATTCAAAGGCAACTGAATTTCGGCAACCGGGCATCGAAGTCGGAATGCCGCGAAACTCACCGAGTCAAAGCGTTTCGCCGTTTGCGGAAGAAGTCTGATGTAGAACAAGTAGCAGAAGCATACATGCTCAAGAGGGATCACCCGAAATTCAAAGGCAACTGAATTTCGGCAACCGGGGCATCGAAGTCGGAATGCCGCGAAACTCACCGAGTCAAAGCGTTTCGCCGTTTGCGGAAGAAGTCTGATGTAGAACAAGTAGCAGAAGCATACATGCTCAAGAGGGATCACCCGAAATTCAAAGGCAACTGAATTTCGGCAACCGGGGCATCGAAGTCGGAATGCCGCGAAACTCACCGAGTCAAAGCGTTTCGCCGTTTGCGGAAGAAGTCTGATGTAGAACAAGTAGCAGAAGCATACATGCTCAAGAGGGATCACCCGAAATTCAAAGGCAACTGAATTTCGGCAACCGGGGCATCGAAGTCGGAATGCCGCGAAACTCACCGAGTCAAAGCGTTTCGCCGTTTGCGGAAGAAGTCTGATGTAGAACAAGTAGCAGAAGCATACATGCTCAAGAGGGATCACCCGAAATTCAAAGGCAACTGAATTTCGGCAACCGGGGCATCGAAGTCGGAATGCCGCGAAACTCACCGAGTCAAAGCGTTTCGCCGTTTGCGGAAGAAGTCTGATGTAGAACAAGTAGCAGAAGCATACATGCTCAAGAGGGATCACCCGAAATTCAAAGGCAACTGAATTTCGGCAACCGGGGCATCGAAGTCGGAATGCCGCGAAACTCACCGAGTCAAAGCGTTTCGCCGTTTGCGGAAGAAGTCTGATGTAGAACAAGTAGCAGAAGCATACATGCTCAAGAGGGATCACCCGAAATTCAAAGGCAACTGAATTTCGGCAACCGGGCATCGAAGTCGGAATGCCGCGAAACTCACCGAGTCAAAGCGTTTCGCCGTTTGCGGAAGAAGTCTGATGTAGAACAAGTAGCAGAAGCATACATGCTCAAGAGGGATCACCCGAAATTCAAAGGCAACTGAATTTCGGCAACCGGGGCATCGAAGTCGGAATGCCGCGAAACTCACCGAGTCAAAGCGTTTCGCCGTTTGCGGAAGAAAGTCTGATGTAGAACAAGTAGCAGAAGCATACATGCTCAAGAGGGATCACCCGAAATTCAAAGGCAACTGAATTTCGGCAACCGGGGCATCGAAGTCGGAATGCCGCGAAACTCACCGAGTCAAAGCGTTTCGCCGTTTGCGGAAGAAGTCTGATGTAGAACAAGTAGCAGAAGCATACATGCTCAAGAGGGATCACCCGAAATTCAAAGGCAACTGAATTTCGGCAACCGGGGCATCGAAGTCGGAATGCCGCGAAACTCACCGAGTCAAAGCGTTTCGCCGTTTGCGGAAGAAGTCTGATGTAGAACAAGTAGCAGAAGCATACATGCTCAAGAGGGATCACCCGAAATTCAAAGGCAACTGAATTTCGGCAACCGGGGCATCGAAGTCGGAATGCCGCGAAACTCACCGAGTCAAAGCGTTTCGCCGTTTGCGGAAGAAGTCTGATGTAGAACAAGTAGCAGAAGCATACATGCTCAAGAGGGATCACCCGAAATTCAAAGGCAACTGAATTTCGGCAACCGGGGCATCGAAGTCGGAATGCCGCGAAACTCACCGAGTCAAAGCGTTTCGCCGTTTGCGGAAGAAGTCTGATGTAGAACAAGTAGCAGAAGCATACATGCTCAAGAGGGATCACCCGAAATTCAAAGGCAACTGAATTTCGGCAACCGGGGCATCGAAGTCGGAATGCCGCGAAACTCACCGAGTCAAAGCGTTTCGCCGTTTGCGGAAGAAGTCTGATGTAGAACAAGTAGCAGAAGCATACATGCTCAAGAGGGATCACCCGAAATTCAAAGGCAACTGAATTTCGGCAACCGGGGCATCGAAGTCGGAATGCCGCGAAACTCACCGAGTCAAAGCGTTTCGCCGTTTGCGGAAGAAGTCTGATGTAGAACAAGTAGCAGAAGCATACATGCTCAAGAGGGATCACCCGAAATTCAAAGGCAACTGAATTTCGGCAACCGGGGCATCGAAGTCGGAATGCCGCGAAACTCACCGAGTCAAAGCGTTTCGCCGTTTGCGGAAGAAGTCTGATGTAGAACAAGTAGCAGAAGCATACATGCTCAAGAGGGATCACCCGAAATTCAAAGGCAACTGAATTTCGGCAACCGGGGCATCGAAGTCGGAATGCCGCGAAACTCACCGAGTCAAAGCGTTTCGCCGTTTGCGGAAGAAGTCTGATGTAGAACAAGTAGCAGAAGCATACATGCTCAAGAGGGATCACCCGAAATTCAAAGGCAACTGAATTTCGGCAACCGGGGCATCGAAGTCGGAATGCCGCGAAACTCACCGAGTCAAAGCGTTTCGCCGTTTGCGGAAGAAGTCTGATGTAGAACAAGTAGCAGAAGCATACATGCTCAAGAGGGATCACCCGAAATTCAAAGGCAACTGAATTTCGGCAACCGGGCATCGAAGTCGGAATGCCGCGAAACTCACCGAGTCAAAGCGTTTCGCCGTTTGCGGAAGAAGTCTGATGTAGAACAAGTAGCAGAAGCATACATGCTCAAGAGGGATCACCCGAAATTCAAAGGCAACTGAATTTCGGCAACCGGGGCATCGAAGTCGGAATGCCGCGAAACTCACCGAGTCAAAGCGTTTCGCCGTTTGCGGAAGAAGTCTGATGTAGAACAAGTAGCAGAAGCATACATGCTCAAGAGGGATCACCCGAAATTCAAAGGCAACTGAATTTCGGCAACCGGGGCATCGAAGTCGGAATGCCGCGAAACTCACCGAGTCAAAGCGTTTCGCCGTTTGCGGAAGAAGTCTGATGTAGAACAAGTAGCAGAAGCATACATGCTCAAGAGGGATCACCCGAAATTCAAAGGCAACTGAATTTCGGCAACCGGGGCATCGAAGTCGGAATGCCGCGAAACTCACCGAGTCAAAGCGTTTCGCCGTTTGCGGAAGAAGTCTGATGTAGAACAAGTAGCAGAAGCATACATGCTCAAGAGGGATCACCCGAAATTCAAAGGCAACTGAATTTCGGCAACCGGGGCATCGAAGTCGGAATGCCGCGAAACTCACCGAGTCAAAGCGTTTCGCCGTTTGCGGAAGAAGTCTGATGTAGAACAAGTAGCAGAAGCATACATGCTCAAGAGGGATCACCCGAAATTCAAAGGCAACTGAATTTCGGCAACCGGGGCATCGAAGTCGGAATGCCGCGAAACTCACCGAGTCAAAGCGTTTCGCCGTTTGCGGAAGAAGTCTGATGTAGAACAAGTAGCAGAAGCATACATGCTCAAGAGGGATCACCCGAAATTCAAAGGCAACTGAATTTCGGCAACCGGGGCATCGAAGTCGGAATGCCGCGAAACTCACCGAGTCAAAGCGTTTCGCCGTTTGCGGAAGAAGTCTGATGTAGAACAAGTAGCAGAAGCATACATGCTCAAGAGGGATCACCCGAAATTCAAAGGCAACTGAATTTCGGCAACCGGGGCATCGAAGTCGGAATGCCGCGAAACTCACCGAGTCAAAGCGTTTCGCCGTTTGCGGAAGAAGTCTGATGTAGAACAAGTAGCAGAAGCATACATGCTCAAGAGGGATCACCCGAAATTCAAAGGCAACTGAATTTCGGCAACCGGGGCATCGAAGTCGGAATGCCGCGAAACTCACCGAGTCAAAGCGTTTCGCCGTTTGCGGAAGAAGTCTGATGTAGAACAAGTAGCAGAAGCATACATGCTCAAGAGGGATCACCCGAAATTCAAAGGCAACTGAATTTCGGCAACCGGGGCATCGAAGTCGGAATGCCGCGAAACTCACCGAGTCAAAGCGTTTCGCCGTTTGCGGAAGAAGTCTGATGTAGAACAAGTAGCAGAAGCATACATGCTCAAGAGGGATCACCCGAAATTCAAAGGCAACTGAATTTCGGCAACCGGGGCATCGAAGTCGGAATGCCGCGAAACTCACCGAGTCAAAGCGTTTGCCGTTTGCGGAAGAAGTGATGTAGAACAAGTAGCAGAAGCATACATGCTCAAGAGGGATCACCCGAAATTCAAAGGCAACTGAATTTCGGCAACCGGGGCATCGAAGTCGGAATGCCGCGAAACTCACCGAGTCAAAGCGTTTCGCCGTTTGCGGAAGAAGTCTGATGTAGAACAAGTAGCAGAAGCATACATGCTCAAGAGGGATCACCCGAAATTCAAAGGCAACTGAATTTCGGCAACCGGGCATCGAAGTCGGAATGCCGCGAAACTCACCGAGTCAAAGCGTTTCGCCGTTTGCGGAAGAAGTCTGATGTAGAACAAGTAGCAGAAGCATACATGCTCAAGAGGGATCACCCGAAATTCAAAGGCAACTGAATTTCGGCAACCGGGCATCGAAGTCGGAATGCCGCGAAACTCACCGAGTCAAAGCGTTTCGCCGTTTGCGGAAGAAGTCTGATGTAGAACAAGTAGCAGAAGCATACATGCTCAAGAGGGATCACCCGAAATTCAAAGGCAACTGAATTTCGGCAACCGGGGCATCGAAGTCGGAATGCCGCGAAACTCACCGAGTCAAAGCGTTTCGCCGTTTGCGGAAGAAGTCTGATGTAGAACAAGTAGCAGAAGCATACATGCTCAAGAGGGATCACCCGAAATTCAAAGGCAACTGAATTTCGGCAACCGGGGCATCGAAGTCGGAATGCCGCGAAACTCACCGAGTCAAAGCGTTTCGCCGTTTGCGGAAGAAGTCTGATGTAGAACAAGTAGCAGAAGCATACATGCTCAAGAGGGATCACCCGAAATTCAAAGGCAACTGAATTTCGGCAACCGGGGCATCGAAGTCGGAATGCCGCGAAACTCACCGAGTCAAAGCGTTTCGCCGTTTGCGGAAGAAGTCTGATGTAGAACAAGTAGCAGAAGCATACATGCTCAAGAGGGATCACCCGAAATTCAAAGGCAACTGAATTTCGGCAACCGGGGCATCGAAGTCGGAATGCCGCGAAACTCACCGAGTCAAAGCGTTTCGCCGTTTGCGGAAGAAGTCTGATGTAGAACAAGTAGCAGAAGCATACATGCTCAAGAGGGATCACCCGAAATTCAAAGGCAACTGAATTTCGGCAACCGGGGCATCGAAGTCGGAATGCCGCGAAACTCACCGAGTCAAAGCGTTTCGCCGTTTGCGGAAGAAGTCTGATGTAGAACAAGTAGCAGAAGCATACATGCTCAAGAGGGATCACCCGAAATTCAAAGGCAACTGAATTTCGGCAACCGGGGCATCGAAGTCGGAATGCCGCGAAACTCACCGAGTCAAAGCGTTTCGCCGTTTGCGGAAGAAGTCTGATGTAGAACAAGTAGCAGAAGCATACATGCTCAAGAGGGATCACCCGAAATTCAAAGGCAACTGAATTTCGGCAACCGGGGCATCGAAGTCGGAATGCCGCGAAACTCACCGAGTCAAAGCGTTTCGCCGTTTGCGGAAGAAGTCTGATGTAGAACAAGTAGCAGAAGCATACATGCTCAAGAGGGATCACCCGAAATTCAAAGGCAACTGAATTTCGGCAACCGGGGCATCGAAGTCGGAATGCCGCGAAACTCACCGAGTCAAAGCGTTTCGCCGTTTGCGGAAGAAGTCTGATGTAGAACAAGTAGCAGAAGCATACATGCTCAAGAGGGATCACCCGAAATTCAAAGGCAACTGAATTTCGGCAACCGGGGCATCGAAGTCGGAATGCCGCGAAACTCACCGAGTCAAAGCGTTTCGCCGTTTGCGGAAGAAGTCTGATGTAGAACAAGTAGCAGAAGCATACATGCTCAAGAGGGATCACCCGAAATTCAAAGGCAACTGAATTTCGGCAACCGGGCATCGAAGTCGGAATGCCGCGAAACTCACCGAGTCAAAGCGTTTCGCCGTTTGCGGAAGAAGTCTGATGTAGAACAAGTAGCAGAAGCATACATGCTCAAGAGGGATCACCCGAAATTCAAAGGCAACTGAATTTCGGCAACCGGGCATCGAAGTCGGAATGCCGCGAAACTCACCGAGTCAAAGCGTTTCGCCGTTTGCGGAAGAAGTCTGATGTAGAACAAGTAGCAGAAGCATACATGCTCAAGAGGGATCACCCGAAATTCAAAGGCAACTGAATTTCGGCAACCGGGGCATCGAAGTCGGAATGCCGCGAAACTCACCGAGTCAAAGCGTTTCGCCGTTTGCGGAAGAAAGTCTGATGTAGAACAAGTAGCAGAAGCATACATGCTCAAGAGGGATCACCCGAAATTCAAAGGCAACTGAATTTCGGCAACCGGGCATCGAAGTCGGAATGCCGCGAAACTCACCGAGTCAAAGCGTTTCGCCGTTTGCGGAAGAAGTCTGATGTAGAACAAGTAGCAGAAGCATACATGCTCAAGAGGGATCACCCGAAATTCAAAGGCAACTGAATTTCGGCAACCGGGGCATCGAAGTCGGAATGCCGCGAAACTCACCGAGTCAAAGCGTTTCGCCGTTTGCGGAAGAAGTCTGATGTAGAACAAGTAGCAGAAGCATACATGCTCAAGAGGGATCACCCGAAATTCAAAGGCAACTGAATTTCGGCAACCGGGCATCGAAGTCGGAATGCCGCGAAACTCACCGAGTCAAAGCGTTTCGCCGTTTGCGGAAGAAGTCTGATGTAGAACAAGTAGCAGAAGCATACATGCTCAAGAGGGATCACCCGAAATTCAAAGGCAACTGAATTTCGGCAACCGGGAATCGAAGTCGGAATGCCGAAACTCACCGAGTCAAAGCGTTTCGCCGTTTGCGAAGAAGTCTGATGTAGAACAAGTAGCAGAAGCCTACATGCTCCAGAGGGATCACCCGAAATTCAAAGGCAACTGAATTTCGGCAACCGTGGCATCGAAGTCGGAATGCCGCGAAACTCACCGAGTCAAAGCGTTTCGCCGTTTGCGGAAGAAGTCTGATGTAGAACAAGTAGCAGAAGCATACTTGCTCAAGAGGGATCACCCGAAATTCAAAGGCAACTGAATTTCGGCAACCGGGGCATCGAAGTCGGAATGCCGCGAAACTCACCGAGTCAAAGCGTTTCGCCGTTTGCGGAAGAAATCTGATGTAGAACAAGTAGCAGAAGCATACATGCTCAAGAGGGATCACCCGAAATTCAAAGGCAACTGAATTTCGGCAACCGGGGCATCGAAGTCGGAATGCCGCGAAACTCACCGAGTCAAAGCGTTTCGCCGTTTTGGAAGAAGTCTGATGTAGAACAAGTAGCAGAAGCATACATGCTCAAGAGGGATCACCCGAAATTCAAAGGCAACTGAATTTCGGCAACGGGGCATCGAAGTCGGAATGCCGCGAAACTCACCGAGTCAAAGCGTTTCGCCGTTTGCGGAAGAAGTCTGATGTAGAACAAGTAGCAGAAGCATACATGCTCAAGAGGGATCACCCGAAATTCAAAGGCAACTGAATTTCGGCAAACGGGGCATCGAAGTCGGAATGCCGCGAAACTCACCGAGTCAAAGCGTTTCGCCGTTTGCGGAAGAAGTCTGATGTAGAACAAGTAGCAGAAGCATACATGCTCAAGAGGGATCACCCGAAATTCAAAGGCAACTGAATTTCGGCAACCGGGGCATCGAAGTCGGAATGCCGCGAAACTCACCGAGTCAAAGCGTTTCGCCGTTTGCGGAAGAAGTCTGATGTAGAACAAGTAGCAGAAGCATACATGCTCAAGAGGGATCACCCGAAATTCAAAGGCAACTGAATTTCGGCAACCGGGGCATCGAAGTCGGAATGCCGCGAAACTCACCGAGTCAAAGCGTTTCGCCGTTTGCGGAAGAAGTCTGATGTAGAACAAGTAGCAGAAGCATACATGCTCAAGAGGGATCACCGAAATTCAAAGGCAACTGAATTTCGGCAACCGGGGATCGAAGTCGGAATGCCGCGAAACTCACCGAGTCAAAGCGTTTCGCCGTTTGCGGAAGAAGTTGATGTAGAACAAGTAGCAGAAGCATACATGCTCAAGAGGGATCACCGAAATTCAAAGGCAACTGAATTTCGGCAACCGGGGCATCGAAGTCGGAATGCCGCGAAACTCACCGAGTCAAAGCGTTTCGCGTTTGCGGAAGAAGTCTGATGTAGAACAAGTAGCAGAAGCATACATGCTCAAGAGGGATCACCCGAAATTCAAAGGCAACTGAATTTCGGCAACCGGGGCATCGAAGTCGGAATGCCGCGAAACTCACCGAGTCAAAGCGTTTCGCCGTTTGCGGAAGAAGTTGATGTAGAACAAGTAGCAGAAGCATACATGCTCAAGAGGGATCACCCGAAATTCAAAGGCAACTGAATTTCGGCAACGGGGCATCGAAGTCGGAATGCCGCGAAACTCACCGAGTCAAAGCGTTTCGCCGTTTGCGGAAGAAGTCTGATGTAGAACAAGTAGCAGAAGCATACATGCTCAAGAGGGATCACCCGAAATTCAAAGGCAACTGAATTTCGGCAACCGGGGCATCGAAGTCGGAATGCCGCGAAACTCACCGAGTCAAAGCGTTTCGCCGTTTGCGGAAGAAGTCTGATGTAGAACAAGTAGCAGAAGCATACATGCTCAAGAGGGATCACCCGAAATTCAAAGGCAACTGAATTTCGGCAACCGGGGCATCGAAGTCGGAATGCCGCGAAACTCACCGAGTCAAAGCGTTTCGCCGTTTGCGGAAGAAGTCTGATGTAGAACAAGTAGCAGAAGCATACATGCTCAAGAGGGATCACCCGAAATTCAAAGGCAACTGAATTTCGGCAACGGGGATCGAAGTCGGAATGCCGCGAAACTCACCGAGTCAAAGCGTTTCGCCGTTTGCGGAAGAAGTCTGATGTAGAACAAGTAGCAGAAGCATACATGCTCAAGAGGGATCGAAATTCAAAGGCCGAAAATCAAGGCATTGAATTTCGGCAACCGGGGATCGAAGTCGAATGCCGCGAAACTCACCGAGTCAAAGCGTTTCGCCGTTTGCGGAAGAAGTCTGATGTAGAACAAGTAGCAGAAGCATACATGCTCAAGAGGGATCACCCGAAATTCAAAGGCAACTGAATTTCGGCAAGGGGCATCGAAGTCGGAATGCCGCGAAACTCACCGAGTCAAAGCGTTCGCCGTTTGCGGAAAGAAGTCTGATGTAGAACAAGTAGCAGAAGCATACATGCTCAAGAGGGATCACCCGAAATTCAAAGGCAACTGAATTTCGGCAACCGGGGCATCGAAGTCGGAATGCCGCGAAACTCACCGAGTCAAAGCGTTTCGCCGTTTGCGGAAGAAGTCTGATGTAGAACAAGTAGCAGAAGCATACATGCTCAAGAGGGATCACCCGAAATTCAAAGGCAACTGAATTTCGGCAACCGGGGCATCGAAGTCGGAATGCGCGAAACTCACCGAGTCAAAGCGTTTCGCCGTTTGCGGAAGAAGTCTGATGTAGAACAAGTAGCAGAAGCATACATGCTCAAGAGGGATCACCCGAAATTCAAAGGCAACTGAATTTCGGCAACGGGGCATCGAAGTCGGAATGCCGCGAAACTCACCGAGTCAAAGCGTTTCGCCGTTTGCGGAAGAAGTCTGATGTAGAACAAGTAGCAGAAGCATACATGCTCAAGAGGGATCACCCGAAATTCAAAGGCAACTGAATTTCGGCAACGGGGCATCGAAGTCGGAATGCCGCGAAACTCACCGAGTCAAAGCGTTTCGCGTTTGCGGAAGAAGTCTGATGTAGAACAAGTAGCAGAAGCATACATGCTCAAGAGGGATCACCCGAAATTCAAAGGCAACTGAATTTCGGCAACCGGGGCATCGAAGTCGGAATGCCGCGAAACTCACCGAGTCAAAGCGTTTCGCCGTTTGCGGAAGAAGTCTGATGTAGAACAAGTAGCAGAAGCATACATGCTCAAGAGGGATCACCCGAAATTCAAAGGCAACTGAATTTCGGCAACGGGGCATCGAAGTCGGAATGCCGCGAAACTCACCGAGTCAAAGCGTTTCGCCGTTTGCGGAAGAAGTCTGATGTAGAACAAGTAGCAGAAGCATACATGCTCAAGAGGGATCACCCGAAATTCAAAGGCAACTGAATTTCGGCAACCGGGGCATCGAAGTCGGAATGCCGCGAAACTCACCGAGTCAAAGCGTTTCGCCGTTTGCGGAAGAAGTCTGATGTAGAACAAGTAGCAGAAGCATACATGCTCAAGAGGGATCCCGAAATTCAAAGGCAACTGAATTTCGGCAACCGGGGCATCGAAGTCGGAATGCCGCGAAACTCACCGAGTCAAAGCGTTTCGCCGTTTGCGGAAGAAGTCTGATGTAGAACAAGTAGCAGAAGCATACATGCTCAAGAGGGATCACCCGAAATTCAAAGGCAACTGAATTTCGGCAACCGGGGCATCGAAGTCGGAATGCCGCGAAACTCACCGAGTCAAAGCGTTTCGCCGTTTGCGGAAGAAGTCTGATGTAGAACAAGTAGCAGAAGCATACATGCTCAAGAGGGATCACCCGAAATTCAAAGGCAACTGAATTTCGGCAACGGGGCATCGAAGTCGGAATGCCGCGAAACTCACCGAGTCAAAGCGTTTCGCCGTTTGCGGAAGAAGTCTGATGTAGAACAAGTAGCAGAAGCATACATGCTCAAGAGGGATCACCCGAAATTCAAAGGCAACTGAATTTCGGCAACCGGGCATCGAAGTCGGAATGCCGCGAAACTCACCGAGTCAAAGCGTTTCGCCGTTTGCGGAAGAAGTCTGATGTAGAACAAGTAGCAGAAGCATACATGCTCAAGAGGGATCACCGAAATTCAAAGGCAACTGAATTTCGGCAACGGGGCATCGAAGTCGGAATGCCGCGAAACTCACCGAGTCAAAGCGTTTCGCCGTTTGCGGAAGGAAGTCTGATGTAGAACAAGTAGCAGAAGCATACATGCTCAAGAGGGATCACCCGAAATTCAAAGGCAACTGAATTTCGGCAACCGGGGCATCGAAGTCGGAATGCCGCGAAACTCACCGAGTCAAAGCGTTTCCCGTTTGCGGAAGAAGTCTGATGTAGAACAAGTAGCAGAAGCATACATGCTCAAGAGGGATCACCCGAAATTCAAAGGCAACTGAATTTCGGCAACCGGGGCATCGAAGTCGGAATGCCGCGAAACACCGAGTCAAAGCGTTTCGCGTTTGCGGAAGAAGTCTGATGTAGAACAAGTAGCAGAAGCATACATGCTCAAGAGGGATCACCGAAATTCAAAGGCAACTGAATTTCGGCAAACGGGGCATCGAAGTCGGAATGCCGCGAAACTCACCGAGTCAAAGCGTTTCGCCGTTTGCGGAAGAAGTCTGATGTAGAACAAGTAGCAGAAGCATACATGCTCAAGAGGGATCACCCGAAATTCAAAGGCAACTGAATTTCGGCAACGGGGCATCGAAGTCGGAATGCCGCGAAACTCACCGAGTCAAAGCGTTTCGCCGTTTGCGGAAGAAGTCTGATGTAGAACAAGTAGCAGAAGCATACATGCTCAAGAGGGATCACCCGAAATTCAAAGGCAACTGAATTTCGGCAACCGGGGATCGAAGTCGGAATGCCGCGAAACTCACCGAGTCAAAGCGTTTCGCCGTTTGCGGAAGAAGTCTGATGTAGAACAAGTAGCAGAAGCATACATGCTCAAGAGGGATCACCCGAAATTCAAAGGCAACTGAATTTCGGCAACCGGGGCATCGAAGTCGGAATGCCGCGAAACTCACCGAGTCAAAGCGTTTCGCCGTTTGCGGAAGAAGTCTGATGTAGAACAAGTAGCAGAAGCATACATGCTCAAGAGGGATCACCCGAAATTCAAAGGCAACTGAATTTCGGCAACCGGGGCATCGAAGTCGGAATGCCGCGAAACTCACCGAGTCAAAGCGTTTCGCCGTTTGCGGAAGAAGTCTGATGTAGAACAAGTAGCAGAAGCATACATGCTCAAGAGGGATCACCCGAAATTCAAAGGCAACTGAATTTCGGCAACCGGGGCATCGAAGTCGGAATGCCGCGAAACTCACCGAGTCAAAGCGTTTCGCCGTTTGCGGAAGAAGTCTGATGTAGAACAAGTAGCAGAAGCATACATGCTCAAGAGGGATCACCCGAAATTCAAAGGCAACTGAATTTCGGCAACCGGGGCATCGAAGTCGGAATGCCGCGAAACTCACCGAGTCAAAGCGTTTCGCCGTTTGCGGAAGAAGTCTGATGTAGAACAAGTAGCAGAAGCATACATGCTCAAGAGGGATCACCCGAAATTCAAAGGCAACTGAATTTCGGCAACCGGGGCATCGAAGTCGGAATGCCGCGAAACTCACCGAGTCAAAGCGTTTCGCCGTTTGCGGAAGAAGTCTGATGTAGAACAAGTAGCAGAAGCATACATGCTCAAGAGGGATCACCCGAAATTCAAAGGCAACTGAATTTCGGCAACCGGGGCATCGAAGTCGGAATGCCGCGAAACTCACCGAGTCAAAGCGTTTCGCCGTTGCGGAAGAAGTCTGATGTAGAACAAGTAGCAGAAGCATACATGCTCAAGAGGGATCACCCGAAATTCAAAGGCAACTGAATTTCGGCAACCGGGGCATCGAAGTCGGAATGCCGCGAAACTCACGAGTCAAAGCGTTTCGCCGTTTGCGGAAGAAGTCTGATGTAGAACAAGTAGCAGAAGCATACATGCTCAAGAGGGATCACCCGAAATTCAAAGGCAACTGAATTTCGGCAACCGGGGCATCGAAGTCGGAATGCCGCGAAACTCACCGAGTCAAAGCGTTTCGCGTTTGCGGAAGAAGTCTGATGTAGAACAAGTAGCAGAAGCATACATGCTCAAGAGGGATCACCCGAAATTCAAAGGCAACTGAATTTCGGCAACCGGGGCATCGAAGTCGGAATGCCGCGAAACTCACCGAGTCAAAGCGTTTCGCCGTTTGCGGAAGAAGTCTGATGTAGAACAAGTAGCAGAAGCATACATGCTCAAGAGGGATCACCCGAAATTCAAAGGCAACTGAATTTCGGCAACCGGGGCATCGAAGTCGGAATGCCGCGAAACTCACCGAGTCAAAGCGTTTCGCCGTTTGCGGAAGAAGTCTGATGTAGAACAAGTAGCAGAAGCATACATGCTCAAGAGGGATCACCCGAAATTCAAAGGCAACTGAATTTCGGCAACCGGGGCATCGAAGTCGGAATGCCGCGAAACTCACCGAGTCAAAGCGTTTCGCCGTTTGCGGAAGAAGTCTGATGTAGAACAAGTAGCAGAAGCATACATGCTCAAGAGGGATCACCCGAAATTCAAAGGCAACTGAATTTCGGCAACCGGGGATCGAAGTCGGAATGCCGCGAAACTCACCGAGTCAAAGCGTTTCGCCGTTTGCGGAAGGAAGTCTGATGTAGAACAAGTAGCAGAAGCATACATGCTCAAGAGGGATCACCCGAAATTCAAAGGCAACTGAATTTCGGCAACGGGGCATCGAAGTCGGAATGCCGCGAAACTCACCGAGTCAAAGCGTTTCGCGTTTGCGGAAGAAGTCTGATGTAGAACAAGTAGCAGAAGCATACATGCTCAAGAGGGATCACCCGAAATTCAAAGGCAACTGAATTTCGGCAACCGGGGCATCGAAGTCGGAATGCCGCGAAACTCACCGAGTCAAAGCGTTTCGCGTTTGCGGAAGAAGTCTGATGTAGAACAAGTAGCAGAAGCATACATGCTCAAGAGGGATCACCGAAATTCAAAGGCAACTGAATTTCGGCAACGGGGATCGAAGTCGGAATGCCGCGAAACTCACCGAGTCAAAGCGTTTCGCCGTTTGCGGAAGAAGTCTGATGTAGAACAAGTAGCAGAAGCATACATGCTCAAGAGGGATCACCCGAAATTCAAAGGCAACTGAATTTCGGCAACCGGGGCATCGAAGTCGGAATGCCGCGAAACTCACCGAGTCAAAGCGTTTCGCCTTTTGGAAGAAGTCTGATGTAGAACAAGTAGCAGAAGCATACATGCTCAAGAGGGATCACCCGAAATTCAAAGGCAACTGAATTTCGGCAACCGGGGCATCGAAGTCGGAATGCCGCGAAACTCACCGAGTCAAAGCGTTGCCGTTTGCGGAAGAAGTCTGATGTAGAACAAGTAGCAGAAGCATACATGCTCAAGAGGGATCACCCGAAATTCAAAGGCAACTGAATTTCGGCAAACGGGGCATCGAAGTCGGAATGCCGCGAAACTCACCGAGTCAAAGCGTTTCGCCGTTTGCGGAAGAAGTTGATGTAGAACAAGTAGCAGAAGCATACATGCTCAAGAGGGATCACCCGAAATTCAAAAGGCAACTGAATTTCGGCAACCGGGGCATCGAAGTCGGAATGCCGCGAAA
>CM055354.1:691738-740792 GCA_029228515.1 Populus alba x Populus x berolinensis | reverse complement strand
AGGAAATGATTGGAGGTTGCCACCTAATAGTTACAATGGAGAACCGGTATAGATGTAAGACTAATTCAGCCACCCAGCATGCTCCCTTATAATCAAATGTTCTACAACTAATCCTTCGTAAATCCACAAATCTCCTAATTAATCTTGCAAGTATCAAGAACTGGACTAACTATTTGTGACGATGACTCAACAGAACTCTTACATGGCGTGGAAACGTGTTTTTGCTATCGCCCATGGATTCCATGTGCCCCAAATTAATGTATGCCTAACTCCTTTATTATCGTGGTCACGATTCCTTCAATAGGGATTTTCAAAAACCATGAAGAGACCTTATTCGAATTTGGACCAGATTGTAAAGATCATGCAGAAATCCCTGGCATGGCTTTGCACACCAAAGAGCTCTTCATCTGCAAAGAAAAGCTTCGGGTTCTCAGACAATTCTGACCCTAAAATCACTAGGAACCCACTCGAAGCTCTGAACCAACCGAGCCAGCCAAGGCTCAACAGTGCCCTGTCCCCCTAGCTCGTGCCTTGACAAACCCTTCACCTAAGAGTCGGCACCCCTGAAGTTAGCTTCCTCCTCCGTGAACCTCTCTGAGTTGAATTTTTCAGGTGCTGACCAGATCGTCTCATCATAACATCTAAATCTCTTCAGGTTCAGACCAGGTCGCCCATCTTTCTTGGGCTACTAGCTGGCAATCCATGATACTCAAGTAGGACCCCATTTTTCCCTGCTGGCATCACTGCCATGGTCTATACGTGGTCTATACGTGGTCGAAAACCCATGATTAGAATATTGATCTTAGATAAATTAGTGGGGGTACGAGACGTGTAACCCTAAATTGATTAGAATTTATATTATTTTTTTAAAAATTATTAATTTAATTTTAATAAATTTCAGAATTATTAAATATTTATCAAAATTGTTAATTTCAGTATCTAGAAAAATAATTATATACATAAAGTTGATATTAAATATTCATACTAATAAAAATAAAAACAAAATTGATCCAAATAAAAATATTATATCTACCGATTCAGCAATTTACAATCAATAAAAACTAAAATTTTAGTAAGTACCGCAGCACATTCGTTACACTCCAAAGATTTTTAGTACTCAGTAGTTGAGTTTATCTAGGATATACGTTGGGAAGGATGGTGCAAATCGCGTATTCCTTGAAATTTATGATATTTTTTTTTGTTAAAATTAAGTCTGGTTTGTGACTTTTTTGAATCGTTTTGATGTCGCTGATGTCAAAAATAATTGTTTTTAAAAATAAAAATAAACATACATTTAATGTATATTCAGATATGAAAAATTATTTTAAAAAACACATCACTACCACGCTCCTAAGCCAAACACGTTCTCCATGGAAGTCTTGTCTTAGGAAGCCAACACTCTTCTTTCCTTTATTTTATTTCTTTAAAATACGGGGGAGGAGATAGGAGTAGTGTAGTCCAACACGGCACATATCAGAATATTTCTCGCCATTTGTGTATTAAACCACCCTGTGGGAGCCGTGATATATCATTATCAAATTCATGATTCTTATCTCGACACCATAGCCCATAGAGAGAAAAATACTTGTTTTTATAGTAAATATTAATACCATGCATTTTTGGCATCACTTCAACGACGGTTCAAGTGAACTAACTCATACCAATTTTTAAATGTTCTTATAAAATAAAATAAAATCAAAACTCGATAAAATTATGATCGATCAAATTGACCCGTCGAGATGGTTAACGGGACTATAAACCGGTGATAATGACCAGTTTGTTAATAAAGGTTCACTCAGGCACCAGCGTATTCTTGCTTTCCATTGTAAGCAATAAGGTTTTGGTTCTTGCACATAATAAACGAAAGCTTGGAGGCTGTTAATATTACCAGATTAAATGCATAAACTGACAACAACCCAGCGAAGCTATGGCTTTGTATTTTTGTCAGTGTCTTGCAAAAACATATTACTATCATGTCAGTAAGCCAGACTTTATGCCCAGGGGGGTTATTACTCTGTCTTTCTTCTTCTATTTATTTTTCTTTCAAATTCCAAATACACTGTAGAATAATCAAGGTAACCCTCACTCTCCTCAAAGGAATATATATAAACATTAATTTAATTTTTTTTGTAATGAAAAAAAACATGATTTTAAAAACACTTTCAAATACAAAAAAAAAAACAACAATACAATACTATACAAGTTTCAAGATAATTAAAAATATTAAAAAAAAACATTTTAAATTTAAAAAATTTAAACTAGTTAGGTATGATTACAAGATATTATTATTCAACACTATTATTTAAATGAAAGCTTTTTGAATTTGAAACCTTGTACAAAACTCTTATTAACTTTGTGTTATTAATTAGAAAAAAAAAGAAGACTTTTCTAATACCATAAAAAATAACACATCTTAATCTAGATGAGATACTAATTAATATATTATTTATATTATTTACTAATAAAAAAAATGAAACATAATTCCTTGCTTAAAGTTAAACAATTCAATGAATTTTTATACTTTGCTAGAAAAAGGAATATCCATAATCTTTTTGCTTAATGATAGGAAATATCCAACTAAGGCAATGGCATATTAGATTCAGCATAACCCCTTTAGCCAAAGGACTCAATATTTTAAAATCATCAATTGACAACAGCAGCGGGCAGCAGAAACCCCACTTGCGATAGTCTACATAATTTTAAAAGTTGCAAGCAATCAAGATATTATATTTTTTTTTTTCTAAGCGGTCAAATATTATTGCTGTAGCTGGCTTGCTACCTTTAAAAAGCCAGAGACTACTATATGGTAAGCAGTCGATAATAAGATTAATGAAAAAGAAATTATACATCAACTCAACCTTGGGACTTCTGAAACTCAGCATAAGCACCTCGAAGGATTCAGCCAGGGTGAGCTTCAATTATTGTACTGGAATCTTTACCTTCTTAGGGATATTGCTGTTACGGATTGAATTTTGAAACTGTGTTTGCAAGGATCTAACCTTTTTTTATTTTTATTATTTTTTTATTTATTGAGGATTTCTCAAAAACACTAGTTTTCTTCATGATTTGTGTCTTGTAGCAATGGTTTATCAAGGCAACAGAACTTCCTCCACCACAGAGTTGATCAGTCACCAGACAATTCCCTCCTGGAAAGCGCACCAAGAATCAAACTTAGAGATAGGAAGATATCTGGCTTACAGGGAGCAAGGAGTTCACCAAGAGACCAATCTAAGTACATACGTTATTATTGTTCATGGTTTTGGAAAAAGCTCCAAAGAAATGAAGTTTTCTGGCACCTCAAGTACATATATAACTTTCTCCTCTAGTTCTTTTACATTTCATCATAAGCTTAGACATTCTTATTGGGAATTGCAAATCAAAGTAGAGCACAGGGAAAGGGATATGAAAGGGGAAGGGGAACTTGGACCTAGTAATATACACTCTTTGGTATATAGGGTGTAACGAATGAGCATTTTGAATGACCTTGTCACTATGATGGGTATTGAGGTTGAACTGATGGAATTACCCAATACGCTGTGCAGAGGAATTCAATCAGGATGTTTGCATAACAAGAATGAACCTTTTGAGTTTTCAAAGGAGCTTCTTAAATAACTTTGTGTAGACAAGAGATGGAAGTGATTCTGATCACATACTTTTTATGCATGTTTGAATTTCATTCATTTTAAGAATATATCATAATCCAGTCCTTGATTGACCAAATTGGCTGGCTTGCAATATTTGAAAATGATCCAAATAAGAAGAAGTTCTCATAGCTTTAGTTTTCAGGGGTAATGATTCGAAGAGGTTTGGGGATATATTTATATTTTCTGCTATATGACCGGGCTGGGTATGGAGAAAGTGATCCGAACCTAAGGCGTATTTCAGTCAAGATGTTGAAGCACTTGACATTCAAGGAACTTGCCTGATCAATTAGAGATAGGAGATCCAAGTTTTATTGTGATACGGAGTCTCAATGGGATCCATACCACCCTCATCTGGAGTTGGCCTCAAACACATAACCAGCACAGGCAAAAGCAGTCAATAATCCTAGTTAATTTTTCATGGTTTTTGCTTTCGAATGCTGTTTTCTTACCTCAAAAAGTTCTGTGCAGGTTAGCAGGTGCAGCTCTAATAAAGTCCCCGGTTGTGAATTTATAATTGGCCTTCTCTTCCCAAAAAGCTCGATAAGATTGATGGACTATAGAAGAAAATCTTGTCCAGTGGACATGCCTGGTTTGCCAAAATATGCTCCTGGACTCCTGCACTGGTGGGTTACGCAGAAGTGGACCCCTTCAACTTCCTGTACTGGAAAAAAAACCCCTTGACAATCCTTTAAACACTCACGACATGGAAGTCTTGAAGAAGATACCAGGAAGTCTCAATGCTAAAGCCAGGTAACTATAACTACTCATGCTCCATTATGCATGAAAGGGGGAAAGAGAATGGCCTTCAGATAGATAAACTAGAGTGATGTTATAACAAGACTTGTTTTACATCCATGAATAACATGGCTCTAAGCATCCTCAAAGGAAATGATTGGATATATTGCATCTATTCTTTAAAACCTCCACATCAGTTTGTAAATCAAGTATTAGTTAAGAGTGTTCCTCTTATCTATAGCAGGATTCAACTGAAAAACGAATAAAAATCAATCATGCCTCAGTTGTATTTAACATGTAGGCATTTAATATAAATGTGCTGAATTAAGTGTCATCTCTATAATAATCGCTATTTCTTTTTCAATTTACAGGAAAAAATACGGCAACGAGATGTTTTTCGATACTCTCCAGTCATGACTTTATAGTGGCTTTTGGAGACTGGGAATTTGATCCAATGGAACTAAGTAACCCATTCCTGCAGAATGAAGGCTCTGTTCACATCTGGCAAAGGTTATGAAGACAAGAGTTTTGTGCCATTTCAACTTCAACAGATGTATTTCTAAAAAGCTACCCTGGATTCAGTATCATGAAGTTCTTACTGGAGGTGCACGACATCTAATTGTGCATTATACTGGTTTGTGCGAGGCTGTTTTGAAGAGCAACTTTTGCCTAGGGAGAAGAGCCCTCTTACATTAGACCAAATACAATCCATAATTTGTACCTTAAATTTGTTCACATCCATTATTTCATTTGTTCAACCATGTTCAAAAAGGAAAAGTTAGATTGACTTTTAGGGGTTTGGTAAACATGTCAGTTACGATGTTGTCATTTTAATGATTTAAGATTATATGATTCTTTCCTTTGTGCGCGCGCGCAAAATATAGATGCTCAGAATCTTCCCCCTTTGGTACTTAAGTCACTGGAAATTTGAATGGCTTACGGTGGAAGTTGAAGGGCTGAAAAAGAATAAAATTCTCACACAATTTAACAAGGTTTGCACTTTTTTAATTGGAAGTCATTCAAGCAAGAACCGACAAGTAAGAGCGATAAATCAAGGAATCATAAGAGACAAAGAATGAAAGCATATGCTTCTATTTTCAGAGTGGTGGTGTATATAAGTTGAAAACTTAGGGGCAAGCACATCACCATCACAACTCATATCTTAAAGTAAGAAGCAGATAGATGCTACCCCGCCTCTACGTGGTTGTTGAAACCATCGGACGCTTGCCAATTTTACTTGGATGCTGAAACTAAAGAATCTCTAGCTCTTATTACCTCGAAGGAATACCCCCCTATAGTCGTTGTGACACCTAAATGCTTCGTGTCTAGAGTTGGAGACTCTGGTGGCTATTAAAATTACCATTCAATCGAGATGAGGACCAACAATTCTGTATGTTAGTTCTTGTTCAAAAGAAGATTTTCATTCCCATGGATAAAAAAGGATCACGAGTCAGCAGAAAAATGTTTCCCCAACAGAAGAGATTTGTCATTGAGAGGTAAGGATAAAAATACCAGACACAAAGCAAAATGGCTTACTGAAAAACAAATGTACAGGTTGCTCAACAGAGTAGCTGTTTGTACAAGCTACTGTTTCTTGATTTTAACAAGACTACTCGCTCGCTATCATATGTTCTTATAACGATTCATCAACTCTCTTTCTCCCATAACCCAATGAGCCATAAATGGGAAACAGATTTAAACCCCATAAAAAAGGCGTTCTTGCACAGCATATATATAACAACGTTGAACCTCAGACTAAATCTTGGTTTTGTCGGTACCCTGATAGCATTGGGAGCTGATCCTGGAAAGGAGTTCAAAAAACCAAGGATGCTGGTGAAGAGATTTTTGCAGAACAGAGCTAAATAAGCAAGGTCTTCCAAGAAGGTTGCAAATCCACTGATCTTTACATGCATATCCAAGCTTGATAAGGATGAAAGACCTATCAAATGTGGTATGCTAGAACTGGGTAACAACTTGTGTACTCTGGGCTACCACTCTAAGCCAAGGATTGTCTTCGCAACCTAGGAAGCTTGCTTGGACGTTTTTGTCGAAAAACGTTGGCAGACCGAAGACAGCCTTTACAGTGATTTAAATCAGAACCCGTGCTTCTTAAACGGGGCCCGGCCCAATAGGTTAAAACTAACTTGCAGTTAGGCACTAATTTTTGAATCAGTTTTAAAAGGTTAACCTAAATGACTCGACTAAACTCGAATGAGAATTAACGGGTGGTTGGATTTCAATTATTTTATTAAGAATTATTCTTTATTTTATTATTGAAACACAAGAGAGTAACAAGAGTTAAGAATACAAACCAGTAGGGCATCTGGAACTAGAGGAAACAACACTAGCATAAATTTTAGAAGGTGATTATTTTTTGGTTTGATTTTTATCCAAAATAAAAAACTAAACTAAAATATTTTTTTTAAAAAAAAATCCAAAACTAGTTCAAATCGATTTTGGTTGTGGTCGTCGGTTTGATTTTTTAAAAAACAAAACACTTTCAAGACCGGTTTGACTCGTTTTTTTGTTTTGACTATCGGTTTTTTTATTTTTTTTTTATTCCGGTCAGTTTTTTTTGGCGTTTCGGACTTATAAAACCAAAATCAAACCGAAACCAGGTTAATTTTTTTAAAAATTTTAATCGTTTTTTTACAAGTTCAATTTTTTTTATTATTTTTTTCTGGTTTTCTTGATTTAATTAGTTTTTTAACTCTCAACCTCACTCTATAAAATAATGAGAAATCAAAACAACAATAAGAGAAACGAAAGACAGTAGTGATTAAGGGTATAACTTAGTTCCTCCGTACTTGATACTATTCCATGACTAGTATATGATTATTCTTATTCAATAGTTTTTTGTTTTTAAAATATCTTGTTTTTTCTTTTTAATGTTTTACTTAATTCTCTTTACTTCGTTCTATTTTTTCAAGGACAAAAGAATTAAATAAAATTTAAAAAAGAATATCGAGAGGGTAAGTTTGTAAAATAAAAATAAAAGGTAGGCTTAAATATTGCTAGTTCTAAAACTATATATAAAGGTATTAATCAACTAAGATTTATTAAAGTAAATAGACTAGGTTTTAAAAATAGCACTAGTGGCCAAATTTTTGGGCACACAAGTGTGTGTGGAAACAAGCCTTAGGATGGCATGATAAAAGAGTCGACATGACATTAAAGATTACCGAAGACAAGAAAGTACTGCCTTGAGAGTACATGAAAACGTTTTTTTTTTTTGGTTTTTACGAAAGCCAACAAAAGTAATTACATGTACGTCCGAAATGAAAATAAATAAACAAATAAGAATAGCATTTTACTGTAAGTTGAGATTTGAAGAGGTAGTAATTAAAGAAATTAAAAAATATAAAAAATTAAAAAGAAATACAATGACAATGATGAATTCCGTGCATGATATATGGGCATAAATAATTTGTGCAAATGCCTTTAGATTAGTTCTTCGTGATTTGAATTAGTAACACAAAACAAAAGTAGTTTTTTTTGTCAGATTATTAATTGACCTGAAGTCAATTATATATATGTCCATAAAAAGAAGAAGAAGAAAGATGATGATGTGATTACAACATCATGAATAAACCATGTGCTTTGACTATTGTATAAAAACTAGAGTAAGAAAAAAAAAATCGAATAAACCGATTAAATAAAAAAAAAATAATTGAAAAAACTAAACTGTGAAAAAAATCAATGAAATTGATTAATAATTTTGAAAAAAACTGATTGATTTGGTTGCGATTTTATAAGTCTGAAACAAAAAAAAACAACCAAATCGAATCCGAAAAAAACTGAGCCAAACAGTAAAAAATCTGTAATAATAAATAAAAAAACCAAGCCACACCGGTCTAAAATTAGCTTTTGTCCTAAAAAATAAACCAAACTTAAAACCAGTTGATTTTGAACTTCGTATCGTTTTTTTTTTTTAAATTTGATTTGATTTTTTTTTTATATAAACCGAACAGAATATGATCACACCTAATAAAAACAAACCAAAACTTGACTATATAAAAAAAATACGTATATTATTTATCTTTATAAATTATTTTTTTATACCACATATAGAACATTGTAAACGTTCAACCTGGATAAAAGATTTTAGGGTTACACATAAATGTTTTTCCTGACATAAAATTGAGGTACACGGTAAGAATAAAACAATCTTATTATTGTTAGATGAAAACCGAAAAAGGAGAAAGAACAATCTTGAATTGTGTTGTTTCGAGATCCGTGATTTCTTTCCAGATTTGGAAATCTATAAAGGTTTTGTTTAAATTAGTTAAAAATACATTAATCACTTTAATTAATAAAATAATAATCATACAGTTAATGGAATAACGTCAGGCATTGTACCAAGACAAGCCAAATGAGATTGGACATTGACTGCTTGAAAAGTTAAATTACCACCATTCGTTAACTTTTTTATTAATAGTGATTTAAAAGTGTTTTTTATTTTAAAAATTATTATTATTATTTTATTTTTTAAAATTATTTTTTAATCATTAATATATCAAAATAATAAAAAATACAAAACAACTAAATTCAAGCAAAAAAATTTAAAAATTATAAAAAATCATGGAAACGAGATTTTAAACCACAAAGAATTAAAAAATCCCTTTACTGATTTTTTCTGTAAAAAATTAATCTAAAAATATATAATTTATTTTAATTTAAAAAAATTCAAACAATTTAGTACTAAAAATAAACAAAACCTAAGAAAGATGTCGGATAATGTTATAATTTTTTTTTGAAATATAAGTTCACGATTATGATCCGAAATATTAATTTTAAATATAAATTTTTTAAAAAAATAACTAAAAACACAGTATATTTTAATAACTCATGTTTAAAATATATAGATTCACAAAAAGAAAATTATAAATATTAACTGTTGAAACTTCAGATTAATTTAATAATATACATGACTCAAAACTTAATATGGTTGATGGGTAAAAAATATATTATTTTTTAAAATAAAATAATAATGATATAACTGTAGATAAAAATATAGTGATTTTTGAGAGTCAAAACCATTTACCCCAAAAAAAAATCTACCTTTCCAGAGAAAAACGCCAAAGCACCATATTGCCATGGATGTAAGGTGAGAAAAGGGAGTTTGTTTTATATGGGCCAGAAAAAGAAAAAAAGAGCAAGTCGGCACAGACGTGTCAAAGAAACCCGAAACAGCATGGAACGGGGGCCAACTTCTGCCATGTATTAAGGGTGGCTCTATTGATACTGATTGTCGGTAATTGGCCATGGCAGTTACAACAAAACTAAACCCCCCACCACTCCTCCCTCTCCTCCCCTCTCCAGTCTCTCTAACCTACAGATCCACTGGTTTTATAGCAACTCATTCTTTCCTCTTCATAGCCATAGATATCCCATTTCTCCCTTAGCAAAGACAGCAAGTACAAAAATGACGAGGAGGAACTCCCCGGCTCTGGTTCTTTAGTGCCCTCTCTCCTCAATCTTTTCCGGTCAGTTTCAGGTGATCTTTTAGTTTGGAATATGGCATTAACTTCTTCTCCTCTCGCCAGACATGTTATTCTGTGTGTGTATATTGGTCATGTCTTGAGTGTGATTTTTTATTCCTAACATGGTAGAGTTAAATTGCTGCATGCAAATGTGCTAGAGCCTTCGAGCTCCGTTTGTCTCCGACGGTGGAGATTCTGTAACTCCGGACCGTAACTTTCAAGAGTTTTCTAATCTTAAATTACGGTCAATGATTTTATAGCTTTTTTTAAACTTGCTTACTCTTAATATATCAAGTATTGATTTAGGATATCAATTTGTTTAATCATCTACTCTTGTCCCCAATCATCTTTATTATATATACATATATAAAATTGCAATTTCTTAAATAATCGGGTTTTAAAGACTGTTTAATTTAGTCGGGCATGCATAGGGGATTCGACGCCTTGCATGCATCTTGTTCCCATGACACTGGCCACAAGAGTACTGTATATATTTTACTTTACTGAGTAAATATCACTAGAGAAAATCTACCCCCCCTTTCTTTATTCACTGTTAATTTCAATAAAGAATAATTTTTCTTTTGAAAAATAAAAAATAAAAAAAGAATTTTTTTTTATTTATTTTAGAATTTATCAAATTCTGTTATTAGCATGAGTTGGTAAAAATCATCCAATGAGAGTAGTACTTGACCGCGGATGGTACTGATAAAATCCCGGCAACTATGATGGGATAAGAGAAAGGAGAGTACGCAGAGAGATTCCAGATCGACATAATTTGTATGCCATGCATGTGCACTTTTATTAGTTTAGCTCATCACTTTTTATTATTTAAACAGAAGTTCTCTATCAAATTACTTATATATATATATATAAAATGAACTGGTATGTCGTCTTGTTCTATAACCCTTTCATTTTATACACGAACTTCAGTGTATGCAGTTGTTACTTAATTATGTGTTTGATTAGTTTATAATTAAGCCAGATTCTTCTCACCATAGATAATACTTTGTTTAAGAAAGATTAGATTTGTCCCTTCAATTTATTTTTGAAGGTTGAAAGCTGATGGTTACTGCGGCTGTAATTCCCTGTATAAGAATTTTTACCTGCTAAATATTAATTTGGAACACGATTTTCTTTGTTCAGGGACTTGAACTCGCTGCAACGTTTACCAAAGCTCATAAATTCCTAGTTTCAGCATATCATCTCCACTGTTCCACTAGACTGCCTCTAGACAACCTGTCTGTTTCGATGCAAGGAATGGTATCTGAAAATATTGCCATATGGCAAATGCCATACAAGAATCTCCCAGTGCTACAACCACAAGATCACCAAGATCAGACAAATGAATAAGGACGCCCCATTTTCTCCAATTAGACGGGCAAAGTTTCTCTCTCTTAGTCACTTACCCTCAATGAAATCCAGCTCAAGAGAGGGAAAGAGCTTTGGGACTCTATGAACATGGATGAATTTTTTGTTAACCTGTGGAATTTCGGGGCCCGATGATCAATCAAGTTCCAATCACAACCCAACCAAAATGTTAGGCCTGATAATAGATTCACGCGTGGGTGTAATCGAAGCAATGCCCGAATTTAGCACGACAAAGGCTTCATTTCTCTATCCCTGCTCCCCTTTGCAAGAAAACTGTCGATGAGGTATTGTTTGAGATACAAAATGAAGAACCACAGCAACATAATCCCAACAGCATTGGTGCTGCATCATGAACCTCCTCAATCGCCAACAAACACTGGGTGAGAGATAACATTAGAAGATTTCCTAATAAAAGCCGGGTGTAGTTCAAGAAGGCTCCGGCCAGGGTGTCCTTCGCCAACAACAAGAAGGTGACACCAATTCAGCGACTAGAAACAATGCATGTTTGGACGATGAACTTTGGAAATGGGGCATATGATGGGTTAGGATACCAAAATTTTATCTGCTTGGGCAATGGTTTTCGCAGCCTTTACCAAATGTTCCCACAAGGCAAATTAGGTATAATGTGGGATCGGTTGTACCAAATAATGCTTTGGAATGGAGATAGTGTCAGAGCATAATGGAATTAGGAATGCACAATCGAGCAAGAAGAGGATGAACGATGGTCCGCCTTACCTGAAGGTGAGTCGATCGAGCCGGAGGCAACGCCGGATGATAAAGAATAGAGAGTCAGCAGCACGATCACGTGCTAGGAAGCAGGTTTTTGTCTTCTTTATATACTCTATACCTTAATTCACACACATAAAAGCATACAAGGATTTGGAAACCCACGACCAATATATAGAAAGAATCCTGATTCAGGTTGATTTTAAGTTGGAAACTAAGAAACACATTGACCCAGTGAAATACCTCCCAGATAAATATCAAAGATTTTTTTTTTTTTTAAAAACGAAATAATAACATGTTAGATCACTCATAACCGTGGTTCTTCTCTTAGAATTATATGGTTCATTTTATTTAGGTTGTTTAATTTTAAAAAAAATTTATATAGTACTATCAAGAGGTTATTAATACTCATGGAATTCTTTACTTTCTTTGTTCTTGATTTTGATGAATTAAATGATGCACTGCCCAGGGACTTGAACTTGAGTCTCCACCTCATGTTTTGCAGACAGTGAAGGCCCAGTAGTGTTTTCAAGAAATCATTTTTTTCCATGATAGACACACCACTACTGTAGTTAATATTCTGAAACCAAAATCTCCTTTACATTGTATTATACTGCAAGGCATATAACAGTGGAGTTGGAACTCGAGTTGAATCAACTTCATAAGAAGAGAATTGCTAAGCTTAAGCAAATTGTAGGTAATTTAAAAAAATTAAAACTAGAGATAGTCTTTCCATTAATTTTATAACACATAATATTAATTATCTCCCCTGATCCAGTATTATCAGCACCCTAATAAAAGCTAGAGCCCTTTTGATTTTCTTTTTATTTTTTTCTCAAATATAATTTGAACTCAGGAGGAAATTAGAGGAGAAGCGTAAGGAAAGAGGTTTACAGCACTCTATTATTTAAGATCTTTTGTCTAAGTTTCTTTAAACCCTACTCTTCTACTACCTTGACTAAACAAACACACAACACACAAAGAAGTAGAAAAGGAAAAAAAGAAATTTCTTTCATGGCTAATTCCCCACAATTACAGGTTATGAGAAGGAAATCATCAAAGATGACACAAAAGAAAGATGATAAGTTGATGGGCATAAGAGGGACAAGTGAGCCTGGCATGGTGAGGCAATGAAGACGAATGTTAAGGTGGCCAGTCGTATGTATAGTGATGGTTATATGTGTTAAAACCATATATTAATTTAGTTTCATTACTGTCCTAGCTAGCTAGATCTTCTCACTATAGTCATAAATAAGCCGGGTACCATAAGGAATTCACTTTTTTTTTTTTCATTTAAATATGAATAACAAGTATGAATTGCGTAGGCAATCTTTGCTTAATTTCTTATATAAAAGCAAAACAATACCTTACTAATATCTTGATTCTCAAGTGATCATGCTTTTAATATCTTGGGAAAAGAAATTGTTATTTAACCCAAGAGGTAGAATCGAGTAAGACTCTGAATTCATCATTTTTTCAGCACATCAACATAGCCAGCCATTATCTAGCTAGGATCCTGAAACTCCAAATCCATGCTTTTAACAGTGAGGAACTCACTGAGTCATCTTGAATCTTTGATGGATATATATGGTTGTGTTTATGAAGGATAACATTGAAGAAGGGGGTCTTGAACGCAAAAAAAAAAAAAAATAGTTGTAGAATTTAAGGGTGAAATATGGTTGTTTTTCAAAATACTTTTTGTTCTAAAATGTATTAAAATAATGGTTTTTTTTAAAAAATTAATTTTAAAATCAGCATATCAAAACAATCTAAAATAACACACACATATAAATTTAATTATTTAACAAAAAAATTAATTTTTTAAAAATACAAATACAACCATATTTCTAAATTCTCTTATTATTGTTTTTGTTTTACCTTTCATGAACCGTGGAACTACCAACATGATCTGTAATAAAAAAAAAAAAAAATCAAATTCAAAAAATATTTACTTAAAAAATATATTTAAAATAATATTTAAAAATCTCATCTATCCATTTAAAACTTTTAAGTTTTCAATTTAATTCTATAAACTAATAAATTGTACAATTTTAGTTTCCTCCAATATATTAGATATACGGTTAGCGGAATCAAATTATAAATTGAAAATTTTGTTTATATTCAAAATATTTTGTAAAATTTCAACTTGATGTCATTTTAAGTTTACAAATTCATAAGTATGAATTTTTTTTTCTCATGAGTAAAGCACATATTTTTATTCATATTATTCTAATTTTTTATTACATTTTTTTTATTGAGTTTTTTTTTTAATTTTTTTTGGATAGGTTATATGTTTATTTGAGTAGAAGAGCACTACAACTTTAATATCCAATAATTTCTTCTTAAATTATAGCATTTTCCTTTTTAATACAAAAGAGTGTGTGATACAATTCTAAAAACTTTTCATCTCATTAGGGATTCAATTATTACTAATTTAAAAATAGAGGACCCAATCGGACTAAATATAAAATAAGCGTATCGATTCGATAAAAATACCAATACTCCAGGATCATATAAATCATTGTTTTTATCATCCTCCTCTCCCACTCCCGCGAGCCTTTTACATTTCTTTTTCTCTCTAAAATAATTACACGATCTTTCTCTCTCCAAAATAATAATTAATAATAATAATAATATATTTTTTTTAATCGAAGCTTGACTTCAACGATTCTGAGGTAATCTAAGCTTTTCTCTTTTAATTTCTCATAATTCCTACTGTATTTAGTAGCTAGGGTGGTTTTTCTTAATCTTTTATGAAATTCTCTAGTTCTCTAATCATTTCATGTAATTCAATCAATAATTGGTGTATTTACTTAGTATTAGCAGCTGATTACTTAGGATTAATATTAATATGGGAATCTTGATTTTTCTGGGCTGTTTTTTCTATTTTAAAAATTGATGGTTTTAAGGGTAAATTTGACAAAAATGAGAGTTTTAGTTTATGGAAGTTTTGATATTTTCTGTTTGGTTCTGAGAAAATGTTGAGGAGAGAAAATAAATTGAGGGATGTTCTGTGTTATTAAGTTACTTGTTTCGAGCAGCTTAAGACGAAATTTTAAGTTGAGATATAATTTAAATGGAGGAAGTTTCTGCCATGTCACCAGATATGCCACCATTTCCACAATGTGTGCCTTTGGAGCCAATTACGTTAGGCAATCAGAAATATACTCGGTCCGGAGAGGTGAGGAGGGTTTTGGGAGTTCCTCCCAGTAGTGCGTCAGATGATCATTCGTTTGGAGTTGCACATCCCAAGCCGATGCCGCCAGTAGCAACAGAGAGCTAAAGCATTTTAAACAAAGTGTGCAAGATACTTCTAGAAAGGCCAAGTATGTTTGTTCAATCAGACTTCAACTTCCTGCTGCATGTTATGGTTATTTGGGATTTTACTCGTATAAGTCATTATGTGATTGTTTTTGCAATTGAAGTGTAATGGCTGTGCATCGCTATTGACATGGCAATGCCATGGGATATTGTTGTTATGGAAAAATTAGTTGCTTGTATTTCATGTATATAAACAAGATGATGAAATATCTTCGTAGTCCTTAACAAGTTTTCTGTCCCCTGATATTTTATCTGCTTGTATATTTTGGAAAACCTTTGTCAACCCCTGCATATTATTGCAATTCAAAATTCTTCCTTTGATGCTGTTTCTGTCTTTAAGCATGTATAGTATCCTTGTTTTGCTTTAGATTTTCGTGTTTGAAGATGTAGTTCAATTTATTGATTTATTTACATGTTTCTGGAGAGCTCAAACCTCTTGAGTAGTTATTAAAGATGTCATGTATTTATAACAGGGACAGAGCAAAACTGTTGCATGAATCCTTATCTAAATTGGAAAGGTATAGAGAAGCCTTGAGCTCAAACAAACGACAAAGGAGTGAGCTTTCATTGAATGAGAAGTCAAATTTAGTGAATGCAGCAAAGGCAGGGGGTCAGATTCATAGGAATCCTCATGAATATGACTCAAAGATTGAAGGACAGGACCAAGAGTATTGGGCTGAATAAGCGTGTTCGTACTTCAGTGGCAGATGTGCGGGTTTGTACTTAGACATTGATCTTGATATCTTTTCTTCTTTTTTACATCTTCATAATGTTTGAGACGTGATTGATTTCTGAACCAGATATTTGATTATAGATTAGGAAGTTTAGTTTATTAGATGCTTTGTTGAATCTGCCTCCCGCTTTGATCATAGGGATTATTTATGTTCTCTCTGTGGCTTACACAAGCTTTAACTTTGTTTATATTACTTGTGCTATCAGGCAGATGGTAGGTCCACAATGCCCTCAAGGCAACAGATGGTAACAGATAAGGGTGGAGATATGCTCCAGGATGTTGGTGCTGCTGCTGTTCGGTTTGAAGAAAAGATCCGCAGATTGCCTAGCTGCGGGTGAAAGATGGGATACAAAAAATAAAAAAAAGCGTTCTGTTGGACTAATGAGTAATAGAGTTCTAAATGGTGATCGTGAACAAAAACAAGCTATGCCTTCCAAGATGAGTGCTGACTCTAAGTTGCGATTATGTGATGCTCAGGGTTTCAGGTAATTATGTTTGTATTATTGCTGGTTTTTTGGTTATGTTGTGATTGTTGTTTAATAACAGGAATCTGCTACTGCGTTCTTTTGAGTGCAACTGTGGAGACATCATGTTTAGAAAGCTTGTATCTTTATTGTTTGTTTGGGTTCTCCTTTCCAAAGCAGCCATCTATAATTGACATGCTAGTGCATTGCTTCTCTGATTGAATCGTGTTCATAACCTTTTCCCACATTCATGATAAAGGAAGAAATTCAAAGAGATTTTTTGTTATATAAATGGTTTTCTAATATATTACAGATCAAAGTCGGTCTGCTGGAATCAGTGGAATGAACAAATTGGATGTTCTTTCGAACCTAGTAGTTCAGATACTGGCTCAGTCCTTAAGAAGGAAATGGAAAGTGGTCCTCTTCCAAGAGACTGTAAAGCTCTTTCAGAGCATAAGGCTGTGACAAAAGGAACAAATAAGTAGGTATTTTCATCTTTTAATATCACTCTGTAGTAAAGGTGCATCAATACATTACATCAGGTTGTTTGTTTTGACGTGTGAGGCTATTAATTTTTATATGGTGCTGTTTATCAGGTCAAATACTCATGAGGATAATTTAGCAAGCACTCCTATTACAGTGATAAAAGCAAAGGTTTCTCGAGCATCACGTACTGGGGTCCATCATGCTGCTGGATTCATCACTTAAAGTTCACCCATCGCCCACATCCCTTCAAGGTTTGGAACAGCCTACAAGTTCAAATAAAGTCCCCAGTGCCTGGAGTGGTAAATAACCACAGGGGTCAAATGTCGGCAGGCTCATCTTCACATGCTATGGCTAAGTGGGTTGGTCAGAGACCACACAAAAACTTGCGTTCACGGAGGCAAATGTAATTTCCTCCTGGTTCAAACCATATTGAAGCTCAGATGTCATCTCAAGGTTTTCCCACTTCTGATTTTAGTGTCAGAAGTTCTTCCATTGGAATCAATGGACCTCTGATTGCCAGCAATCTAGATACTAACACTCCAAAGTTCAAGAGGGAACTTGAGAGCGTTCAATCTCCCTTTGGGCTATCTGAAAGTGAAGAATCAGGAGCTGGAGAGAATAAACCAAAGGACAAAGGAACAGATAGTAGTGAGCTTTCTCTTTCTGCGACTCAAAAAGTTGGAACTTCTGTATTGCCTACTAAGAAGAATAAATCATCAACTAATGAAATTGGGGATGGCATAACGGAGGACAAGAAGGAGTGGACGAGTTTTCATCCTTAACAAGGCCAGCTAGTCATCCAGTGAGGGAGAAGTTAGAGAATCTTCCAGCTGCAAAGGCCTTTTCAGAGTACAAAGGGTTGCTTCTGATAAAAATAAAAGGTATCTTTCCCTAACTGCCTCTACTCCAAAGCAACCTATTGGTTGGTCAAATTATATTGTGAACTTATTTTTGATACTGTTCTGAATTTTGAAGCTTTTATATATTTCTCTGAATCAGTAAAACTGGCCGTCCACCTTCCAAAAAGCTGAAAGATCAGAAAAGCTTTAAATCATGCTGGACTGGTGCCCAACAGTGGTTCCTTAGATTTTACAGGTACTATTCATTGTTACCTGTACAATAAATTTGGAGTTTTATTTTTTAGATTTGTGATATGTGTAGAAAGACTTTGTTCTTCATGATGAGCATTGCATATCTTAAAACTATGCTGCAAGGATGAAATTTATGTTAGTGTATTTTTTCCACTGGACAAAACTCTCTTCTTGGCATGACCAAGATACTCAGCTCGAATATAAATCACATGGAGCATCAACATCTTCCGGTGAATTTGTGCCTTTTTTGTGAAGTTGCTGGTTTTATTATTTAGATTGACAAATTTTATGTATTTATTTTTGTTTGTCTATGCGTATGCAAGGAATTTAAAACAGTAAAAAATTACTCTAGAGCTTGTAAAAATTCCATTTGATGCAAGTCTTGGCTGCAAATTTATTTTAACATGCATTGGTATATTATTCTTAGGTGAATCTGGTGATGATCATGAAGAACTATTTTCAGCTGCTAATTCTGCTTGGAAAGCTAGTGGTAAGCATTTTTACCTTTTTCTTAAGCTTATCCTGAAAAGCCAGCTCTGTTTATTGCATAAACAGTCTTTAAAATGCTTGTTTCTGTAGACCTTGCCTGTTCCGGTCCTTTTTGGAAGAAGATGGACTCTATTTTTGCTTCTGTCAGCTTAGAGGATCTTTCCTACTTGAAGCAACAGGTAATAAGTGGGATGCTTTGATAGATTTGGGATGTTGTGAACTTTCATGGATCAGAGACTAACAATTTCTCTTTGCGTTGCTATTTTTTTGCGGATTGTTCAGCTAACTTCTGCGCAAGGGCTTGATGAGTGTTTTTCTCAAATGCTTGGCCACCACATATAATGTTTTGGTACTGTTTGAATTATATTCTTTAATTATTTAACCAGTCTCTCTCATGCATTCCTGTAATTTGTGGTGTGGTTTGCCTCCAATTTGTTAAGTTTTGTTATGGACTTTCAACTTGTCAGAAATCAGTTTTATTTTAATCTTAATATATATTCAGATGAGACCCAAGAAAGAAAAAGAAAAGAAGAAAGAAAGAAAATAAAAGGAAAATGCAAGAATGAAGTTTGATAAAAAGGATCTGTTTCTTTCAGGGACGCTGTTGTGCATAAAAAAGTACGTTCTGGCAGAATTCAAAGCGGAGGACCTTAATCAAGAATCAGTCAAGACAACTTTATGTGGAGAGAGCTGATATGGGAAGTTTGGACAAGGGTGCTCTGTTATACCAAAGAGTTCTTTCTGCTTTAATTGAAGAAGATGAAAGTGAAGAATTTTACCTACAAAGTGAATCGAAGAATATGTCTCTTAACTATGCTAGTGATAGACTCTCATTGTGGTTTCATGTAATCTGATTGATATCGAACCTAGAGATAGAGAACAGAATGGAATCTGAAGTTGAGTCAGAAGTGAATTTTCAGACACAGAAGAACTGGCTTCTTGGATAGACTTTCATGTGATAAGAGTGTTATATCAAATGCAATTAGGAATCCAAGCATGTCCAGTTCTTTGCATAGCAATGAACAGTGGCTAGTAGATGATGACTTTTCACAGTCAGATGCTGGGCATGCCAGTGAAATATGTTCTAATGATCCAGGTGTTCTGCAGATGAGGAAATCAAATATGCCAGGCTTCTCTTCCTCTGATGGCCACTATCAGCTGATGTGTCTGGATGAACGACTTTTGCTTGAGCTACAAAGTATTGGTTTTATTGCCCAGAAACACCGGTAAACATTCTATCATTATACTTTGATGTTTTCTTTCTCAAGGGATAGCATATCATGCTCCTCAATTTTATTCATTTTTTATATGCTTCTTATGCCTTCATAGCAGCCTGATCTAGCAGAGAGAGAAGTGATTATTCAAAATATAATGGAGCTTAAAGAAGGGCTGCACCAGCAGGTTCTGTGCCTCCGAGTTTCTTTTTCTCTATCTAGTTGTTCTTAATGCAGAAAGTGTTTGCACAATTTCTTCCTCTTCTCTCTTTTTTTTTCTTTTGATTTTTTTTTTTGACACTTCAAGTTGTTTCTTTTAAATTCACCTTTTTTTTTTTGGCTTGTTATCTCTTGTAACATCTTTCATTACTGACAGATTGGAATAATGAAAAACAAGTTAGGGAAACTTGGTAGAGCTGTGCAGAAAGGAAGAGATATGGAAAAAAGGTAGGTTTCACAGTGGTTGTGAGGTCCTGCTGTTATGAAAGCCATAGATATTGCTTGGATCAAAGTAACATTGTTTTCATTTGCAGGAACGCTGAACATGTTGCAATGGACCATCTTATACAGATGGCTTACAAAAAACAATTGGTATTTGTTTTATTCTTCCATTGAGCCATGGTTTCTTTTTTGTCAACTTCTTAGCAATCAAGGAATATATTATTATGTAAACCTTTAGCCTGCAGAGGTATAATTTTGCTTCCCATCTTATCAGATAACCTTTGAATTGAAATAGGAAATAAACAGTTTTGGAAAAAAAACCTACACTTATGGACAGGCATATATGGCTTGCATTTGTCAACAATTTCTTTTCGACCTTTGAATTTCTCAAATAGCTTGAGGATACAGCCATGTATCTCAGGTGTGTGAGTGTGATCTAGAAAACTAGGATGTTTGGGCATTCCTACTTACACAACATGTATACTTGTTTCCTGCACTCCTAAAAGTACTTTTCTTGTAACATAGACAAATCATTAAAAGAACCTATTGGAGGATAGCCATGTGCATGAGGTGTAATTTTAGTGTCCTGGAATGAAACCTGTGCCTTTTGTATGTACTTCTTGTGATAGTAAGAAGTTTTTAATTTTGTAACAAGTCTCATGCATATATATATATATTTATTTATTTATTAAAAAAAGAACAGCTCATTTCTTTTGGGAATAAGGAAAAATCGTTCCCAGTGTGTTTGCTCATATTTTGTGTTTGTAAGTAGTTTTCATGCTATTTACTGAAATACGTTTCTCGGTTGTTCAAACCTACATATGGTTTAGCAGTCTAATCCCTAAGAATTTGTGGGTGATCCTGAGGTCGAATAGCAATTGTATTTACCTGTCATACATACCAGGCTTATGCCATAATGTTTATGCATGTCAATATAAGGATAAAATCAAATTGCACCTGCATAAAACTGGAAAACTTGGACATCTATGTTTTACTGCAGTTTTCCAATAAATCCAATGTGCAAGAGTGGAATTTGGAGATCAAAGGCTTAAAACATGTGTAACATTTGGGAGATCAAAGGCTTAAAACATACGTAACATTTGGGAGTTTTAAACATGGTGTAATTTGGTCTCTTCCAGATTGGTCATACAAAATATTCCATGTAATTATGGGAATCAAGGCCCTTTCCATCAGTTCTATACCATTGACAGTCTGTTATCGACTTCTACAGGCTTTTCGTGGGAATAGTACCATCAAAAAGTACTGTCCGCAAGGCTTCAAGGCAAGTTGCATTGGCTTTTATCAAGCGCACTCTTGCTAGATGTCATAAATTTGAAGATACTGGCAGCAGTTGTTTCAGCGAGCCTGCACTGGCAGCGGGTCATCTTCTCTGCACCTATATGCAACAACGACACCAAATCTGTGGGTTGTGTGGGCTCAGTAACTGCTAGGAACACATGCAATGAAGTCTCTAACACTCATGCTGAAGCCAGAGGATCAGGTATGTCAAGTTAAATCTTTTCATTTTCTTTTAATGATGCTCATTAATCATCTCTTAGAATAGACTTTAGAATGGCTATATGCATTTCTCAAGATTCTCGGACTTTCTTGGGAAGTGTCAGAATATCAATAGTATACTAAGACAATTTTGACTCGATTTTTTGCAATTTTTAAGTTGCTTTTATGTTCCAACAGCAGTAATATGATTCTTGTGTGTTTCCATATCTTGCCACTAGGTGCTGTTTCTAGCAACTTTCGAGAGATACGATTCTCATAGTGATAACTTTGAAAGAAGTAAGAAGAGGAAGTGCTTATAGATGATGTTATTGGCAGCGCTTCATCAAGGGTAACATCCACTTCTTGACAGTACTGTTCTTGGTGGAGTAAAAGGTAGGAGAAGACGATAGAGATAGAGAACAAGGCAAGGATAATTCAAGAAGTAATTCTGTTTCTGGAGGCAGTCACTCATCATTGGACGGAGTCAAAGGCGAGCTGCAAAACAAAGTCAAAGCCCAAGCAAAAGAGTACTCATTTATTGAATTCAGAAACGGACCTCGTGGATCTTAATCATTCAGTAGCTAATGCTAGCAATAAAATAGAGCAAGTTGGGATCAATGTTTCTTGGCAACATTCCTCAGGACACCACTAAAGAAGTTGATGAACCCAGTGATTTTCCACACTCACAGCTAAACGAGTTTGATACAATTGAACTAGGAGGATCTACTGACCTCGGTGGGCCTCAAGATCTTGGCTCATGGTTGAATATTGGTGAGGATGGATTGCAAGGCCATGATTCCATAGGTCTTGAATATACCAATGGATGACCTTATGGAGTTGAACATGCTTATGTAGAGAGCTTTGTGCTTCACGCTGGTGAAGTTGGATCACGGAAACCAATTTTGAGATCAAATCTAACCGGCCTGGTTGAGGTAAGCAAAAAACAATTGTAATTACGATCGATTCTCCTGTATATGAGCTGCAAGCAAGTATACTGATTCAGATTGTACGAACCAAGGAACTTGCTTCATCCAAAGGATTCATGTCTCCTTCAAATTGCAATGTATAGATGTGGTTGTGCGTGGATTTTTTCTTTTCCCTCGTTTCTTGCTCCCTTATTTTGAAATGCATCTGCATCCGACTCCTGTTCTTATTCATAGTTTCCGTTTCTGATCGCCAGAGGAACCTTTTCTCCTACTACGCTTTCCACCTTGTTAAACATGGATGAAGCATCAATGCACCTAGATCACTATTTAACAGGACTTACCTCTAGACATTGAATGCTAATTGATTAGTAGAGGTAATATACAAGTGGACTAACCCTTTTTTCATCAGTTACCCATTTCTTTTTACGAAATGATTGGGGGTGAGAGGAAGCAATCATGCTCAATGTCAAACAAGCTTTTATTTTAAAAAAGAAAAGATGAACAGAAGATATGCTATTGTTTAGTGCCAGTTCTTATAAATGCATTCATTCAATCTACTTTGGAAAACAATTTGATTTATTTGTTGTGGCATTTGATTCTTGCACTGACCAAGATTCCGGTGCACGTTTAGTTCAAGCCTAATGTTGTGTCATTCTTTAACTTGAAATCATATATAGTTTGCAAGTGATTAATCTTAGTTTAATACATAGAGTTATAATAAACCCTTTAGCTAAAGCATGATGCATAACTTCATGATGATCTGATCATACAAAAAAGCAGCAGCAGCAGCAGCAGCAGCATTCCTCTTCGATAATTAAATTAAAACCTAATCTAAGAAAAGGGTGCTTGGCAATGGCATCTATGAAGTAAACAAAACAAAGAAAAGGTAATCGCTTTGCAAGTATCCTATGCACCTAAAAGGGTTTATAAAGCCACGCTAACCCCTGTAGTTTTGAAACCTACCCCTGTAGGTTTGAAACCTAATCCTGTAGTTTTGAAACCCGCAGTCAATCTAGGTTGAATTAACCGGAGAAGAAAAAACAGGAGAAGAAAAAACCGGTATAACCTGGTCAAGACCTGACTACAAACTCGTTGACTTAGTTTTTTTTTACTAAAAACATGTTATTTGATTTTTTTTTTTAAAAAAAAATTTGACCTGGCCAAAACTCAGGTGACCCTGTCAAAACCCAGAACCCAGACCTTGGACAAGGCTAGCCACCATGCCGGGTTTTAAAATTATGCTAACCCCAATACCCAAGGTTTCTAATAAGCATCTTTGATTTTTGTGTTAGTTAAAAAAGTAAATTTTTATATAATTTTTTTATGGTTTTATTCTACTGATTTTAAAAATAAAAAAAATATTATTTTAATATATTTTCAAATAAATAACACTTTAAAAAATAATTCCTACTACAATATCAAACACTACCTAAATCCTGGAGGTTGATTAACATGGTCAATTCAGATCGACATTGTTTTATTTAAAAAATATTAAAATTATATTATTTTTTTAAAATAAAATAAAATAAAAATATATTTTTACAGAATTTATGAATTGATTGTATCAAGTTAATCTAGTCCAACTAAATTAATTTTCATCAAATTTAATTTAAAACTCAATCCACTAAGTGTAGGGCAGGTTAGCGAGCAATCTGTAGAGCATGAGAAAAAATTATAATTTAGGCAGGCAATTAATGGGTCCAAAAGCGGAGAGGCAAAAGGCAAAATTAACAAAATTAAACAATTAATTAAGGAATCCAACAATGAATTGATAAGTACGAAGGTTAATCAATGTAATTAATAAATAAAAAAACTACAGGAGCATGATACGGTATTTGATTTATACGTCCACCCATCAATTGTTAACGCAATCAAATTAGATAAGCTACAAAATCTTATATATATATGAGAAACATGTCGACACCTGCTCCGCTTTGTTGTCGGCCTGACCCTTGTCTTGAATCAATAGCGTTAAAATATATAATTAAAAAATATTTGGAACTTTCTAGTATGTGTAGTAATAAAAACTTGAAATCAATATATAATATATATATAGTTTTAGATTTAAGATTTATAATTGCTAATTTTATAATCACTGAAAATTTATATGATCATAAATTTTAAAATTTATAAAATTAATTAAGATGCGTGTAAGTTAATTTGTGAATTAATTTATTCACAATTATATTAATAAAAATAAAACACTTGTAATTCGTGAATTAATAATCTTTTATGTGCCTGACCACCATTTGGCCATGTTTTTTTTTTTTAATTGTTATTAAATGTCATCCATCTACAAAAAGTTAAGAAAAAAAAATAGCCCCTTGCATGCGTGCTTGCTTTAGTCCAACAACGTGCCTAAGTTTTTATTTATTTATTATTATATTAAGTCAAGCCATGCTAGCTCACTCAGGCTGGTAGGTCCGAGCTTTTTGAGTTTTTATTTATTTATTTAATATTAATTTTTTATTGAATTTTATTTTTTAATATTGAATTGATTGTAAATAAATTTTTATTTTTTTATTATATAATAAAATATATAATTAATCTCAGGTTTAGCGGTTGATTAAGGCTAACACCCCCCCCCCCACTCTATCCTCTATATATATATATATATAGAAGAGAAACATGTCGGCAACTGCTCCGCTTTGCTGTCGGCCTAGCCTTGTCTCGACTTGAAAGCGTTAAAACGTGTAATTAAGAAGCGCTTTGTAATTCGTGAACTAATAATCTTGATCCAATGTGTCCCTGTGAGGGAATAAACTAACTAATTAATTAATTAATTAACAGCCATCCAATGTGTTTCCAGTGTCCCATATATTTATGAAATGAGTTTGCATTAAGAATTTATATTTATATCGAAATCAAAGTTTAATTGTTACCGTAATGTTCTTTAAATATCCATACAACTAGCTTTATTTTGTAAATTTATTAAATCCAATCTGGCACAACGATAGAGAACATGCATGGTTTAAATAGTTTATCTTCTCGGGTTGATTTGTCACTGTTCAAGATGATATTATTTTAATATTTAAAAAAACCAACTAGATTGCAAAGACGGGCCCACTTGTTCCACCGAATTCAACTTTACATGGTTTAATAGATCTGAAGCAGGAGTTGGATTTACAATTAGTAAACCATTTTAGCTTAGTAAACAAGTTTACTGATGGATTGGGCCTGGCAACGCTGATTAACACTGCTGATTTTTCACAAGTTTAGCAAACATATTCTTTATAGAAATTAACGAACAACTCCTTTGATCTGAGATAATATATATATATGAAATATATATATATATATATATATGTAAGATAAAGACGTAAAAGGTTAAGCAATGCATGCTGTGAACACATGTAACATGAAGAATGCCCTCTGCTGAAGGCACCTGTACAGATGCTAGAAGCTACCCCTCCCTTCAGTAACAAACACAGATATCTTCATCGCGCCTTGTTAGTATCGCACTCTCTGTGGTCCTTTCTTTCTCCTGTACTGCTACTGCCAATAAATAAATAAATCCCTCAGAGCTACCTCACCTTTAATTTTATGTAATATTTTTGAGCTGCTTTTTATCATATAATTACGTGAAGAGTTGAAAAGTGACTCCCATTTATTTTATTGTACGGTCGATGGAGCTAGCTAGCTAGCCCGCCCCTGTACCAGCATCATATCTCAGAGAGTAAACACAGCAGCGTAGCCGTGGAGTGGATGGATGGCGAAGATATTCGACGACGAGTAGTTCTCTTCGATTCTGGAGTGGATGGATGGCAAGTCGAGTTCTTCTGCGAATTATCTGTCAAAACTATGTTACGTTACCATACTTTTACAGGAAAAAAACGAAGCATATATATATGATGATGATGATGATGATGATGCATGCGTCTTTTGGAGTGCATGTATGTACCTTAATCCAAACCTTAAACTGTTGGGAAGTAAGCAAATAAACAACATCAAGTGTCATAATTAAGAAATTGATTAAAAGCAGAACTGTTGGTGTCCAGTACCACTCATGCAAGTTGCTCGCTCCTTAGTCGTCGACCTTCTTTTAAGCATGTTGCTTTTGGCTCCTTCCTCCATGTTTGTTAGGTCAAAAGCAACAACTTAATTTGTCTCTCTCCCTCTCGCACCTTTTTTTTATCGTCCCTTTTGCATTATCATGATAAATAAAATAGATATTTTCTTATTAATTGATTAATTGTCATAACCACTTCAAAATAAATGAAGAGTTGTAAACCAGCTTTTCCCTCTCTCTTTCACTATAAATTTTGTAATAAAACCTTTCAAGAAAAGGCAATGCACTTCTAAGCCCTTCCTATAACACCTCTACCTCTCCCTTGTCTTCTATAATATTAGAATAATCCATGGCTTCCTCTTCTTCACAACCATCTTCGCATAAATGAATTCCTACCGTCCGATCTCCGGCCTTATACCATCTTGTTCCTTTATTATTATTATTATTATTAGGGTTTTTTCTTTGATTATTACCATTCTATAAAACCCATTAATTAAAAGCAACGCAGTTTGTAGCTCTTTAAAATATTCTATATATTTATATTTACAATACATCTCTACCCTTTTGCATGATTCAAGAGTCATTAGAAGATAACACGTGTGATCTCTCTTCTTTAAGCAAGCGGGAAGCCTCCACATGCATATAAAATCGATTTGCATTTACAAGATAACACAGTGAATAATAACATCAAGATAGCGAAGAAGGCGAAGGAGAGGCAAAAAAAAAAAAAAAAAAAAAAAAACCTAGCTTCCGAATTCTAACAGCCCGTTAACATTTGCCACAACACAGGTGAAGTCAATCACTAGGCAGCTGCTGTCATCTGGCTCCATTTGTATCACTTTTTTTTTATATATATATATTAAAAGTTGGAGAAATGATTTTGTGAAGGTTGAACCATTTGTAGATCAGTTGTGGTTTGGCATGAGTTATCTTCACTGATCATTGTCCTGCAAGAGAAAAAAAATAATCCAAAAAGTTGAGTATAATTATCAAACACCATGCATAGATTCTATTATATGTTACTGAAAATATTTATAAATAAATATATATAATATAAGGTACTCATAGGTAAGAAAAAAGTTTAATGCACTGACTTGTCAACAAAAAATAATGATGATGAAAAAAGTCTTACACAATATGATTTCTCCATTAGAAACCTCCATGGTAGTCAATATTGGACACCACCTTAAAAGTTCAAAGACTAATAATTAATTTCTCTTGGAAAACACTTACTCTCGAGGACGAGATGCCCAGAGGGAACTTAGTGCCCGTAATCTCCCATAATATTCTCCGATCACCAGAAAACACCGTGCTGCCTGTCTTACAGTCAATATTCGACGGAGTTGGTGAAGGGTTTGTTGTCTCAAGTTATCAGCCTGTATAGTGCCAAAAAACATATATAGTTCCTTGAGAAAAGAAGGAGGGGGGGGCAAAATACATGCTGGTGTGAAGAACAAATCAAGTAGAAGCTATGATGGGTCCAAGTGCAACGGCATGTGGGGACAAATTAACCCTAAACATTTCAAGAGGTTGAAATTCTTGAGCTTGGTCTTATCTATCAGATTTGTACCATTCAAATCATAATAAAATAAAATAAAATAATAATTACAAAACTCTTTCTATAGTTTCTTTCTCTCTATACTCGCTATGAACTTCACTTTTTATCATATAGTTTATATTTTAATAATAATTTATAATTTACATGCTCAACAATATATTTTATTTAAATTTTTTTATTCGGATTGATCAAGATGTGAAGTATAATTTATAAAATACAAAGAGAAAATAAAATTTACATTAAATAATAATAAGACAAGGTAATTAATTGTTAATTGATTAATAATTAAAGAGTTTTCTAGAATTAATTGTTTAATGTTGTTGATAGGTCTAGCTAGGGTTTTTATTTCAACAAACATCATTTTTCTAACCACCCTTCTGATAGCAACATTTTATTAGATGAAAAACCAACATCGAAACCCTAGCAATCAACATTGAGGAAATGGACCTCTTAGCTGAAAAATAAAGATATATTCTCCTCAAAATGATTGGATATAATAAAATTAAGTGATGGTAACAAGTCAAGGCACCATCCACCCTACACGTGGCAAAAAAGCAGTGGCAATGATCAGTTTTTGATGTATAGAACTATGTTAAATCATTAGCACGTTGACCAAAAGCTTGAGACACAACAATCAGTAGATGTCTCGAGGTATACTAATTTTGTAAATAATCTGCGGCACCATTAAACGCAAGATATTTATAGGACGGGGAAGATCCATGTTAAATGCATCGGGCATGATGACTGTAGCGTATCTTCTTGACTAAATTATATTAAATAAAACTCAACAAGTGTATACATGCATACATATATAATTAATATATATACTTAATATTTTGGTTTAAAAAGTCAATAAATATTTCTAAATCAAGTTCTATCTCTAAAGAAGTAGTGTAAGCTCCGGGACTCTTAGCCTTCAGTGTCAGGTAGAAATGGCGGCGCAAATCAAGCTGGATATAATGGAATAGACGACTAGCTAGATGGGAACATTAGAGCTACTAGTCTCCTCCATATATTTCACAGCTACTTTAAGTTTCTTTGCTTGACCTCTGTATGTTGCATGTGATCACACGCATGATATATATATATATATATATATACCATGGTGATATAATAATCAACTCCTAATCTTATCTCGCCAAATCAAATGAGAGGTGGCCATATATAGGCTAATATAGGTTATATAGAAGAAGATATGTTTCTAATATTGGTGGGGAGGGGCTGGCAGGGACCGCAACCTTCTAAAGAAAAGAAAAAAAAATCTACTCTTTGACACCTACCCCGATAAAAAAAAAAAAAAAACTCCCGACTCTGCGACTCCATGCATCCTGTCCCTATGCCAATTAAAATAACTTCTGCTATGATTTTTGTATGTGTTATTACCTTGACGTTGAATATCAAGGCGCATCACCTAGTTGCTAATTAATTAGGAGCATGGAATTTGGGAGCTTCCATCATGGAAATCAAGTGAGATAGATCTTAGGCTTTATTTCAACCTCTAAGAATTGAGAGCAGCTTTTCTATATCGTTGTCAGAAAGCACTATACTTTACTTGCAAATGAAGTTCAAACTATTTTCTAATTCTTCTGATATAACTGAAAGTGGTGTTTTTTGGACTCTCCTCATAAGTCCCTCTCCTGTTACTGTGGATGTTGTTCCTCTTAAATAATGATCTTTCCTCTAAAAAATGGCTTAATCAATGTAAAGAAGGTTAATGGTATGTTTACCTGGCGAACGAACCCTTCAAGATTGGAAAGCTTGCCTAACGCCACCGCCATCTGCTGCATTCCACCAATGACCGGTCCGCCGGCAATGGTGTCAACAAGAGACTGTTGGAGCTGCTCTAGGCCTTGGGAGAGAGCCTCTTCTGCTTGCTGTGAAGATTGTTTGCAGGCTGTAAATCCCCATGACCTGCTGTTCTGTTAAAGGGTCTAGCTGGGATATTAACATCTGCTTGACAGAAAAAAGAAAAAACAAAAGACAATTGTTTTTGTTAGAGTAAGGTATTTTAGTCATTTTACATTAGGTGCATGTGCGTGTTGCTCTATTAGGGCCAAAAGCCTCCCATGACTTAAAGAATGGTCAATGAGAAAAAGGATATTGTCTACAATTTTATTTTTCTTTTTGTGCCAAGGAGAGGACACTCCTGTAGGACACTTTAGCTTGTCCCAATCTCTCTTTTAAATGGATAGTGTGCCCTTTATAAGGGTATATTTCATCTCCTTGTACACACCGTCTCTCACTGTGCCTCTCTTTTTCCTTAAATGACTAGAATAACCCTTGTATACTACACAAAATCCCTGTGCTCAGTAAATTTCCAATGATGACCACTATAATGGCAGCGATATCTAGAGTAGAAAGCAAGCAATGCGATGTAATTTAAATGCATTAGGAAATTCAAACCTTGATATTCTGAGGGCCTAAAACCACCCATCCACAGGAAGCAACGCTCGGCTGGAGTGGACCACATTCCGGTAATCAGGTGAAAGACATCAGATTTTGCAGCCACTACCTTGAGCCGGAAAATTTCATCGTAATGTGAAATATACCCATCTACTATAACCCTAAGGTCACCGTCCGATAAATGTGCTTGCAATCCTTGTCTGGAGCTTCGACATGTGCCGGTGGTCGTCTTCTAGCCATCTTGCATACTCCATATCAAATATTGCAGCTCCTGTAACAGCAAGAACAACAACGATGATGATGAATGAAAATTAATGGTTGGGGTTATAATGAACATGACCCGTTTGCACTTTTAATCCATGGTTAATCACATGGTGGACCAATGTGACATACCACTGAAAATAAACTACATTTTTTTTTTTTGTAAAGATTGTGTTGCATCCTTTTTAGATCTTTAACTAAAAACAGATGTTATTTCCGCTTGAAAGAGGAAAAGGATGATTGAGTTAGTGCCAAAGAGAGTAGCTTTGTGCCAGGAAAAAGTCCAGCAATATTCCTATCATTATTGTGACTGTGTGGGTAAGACTATTTGGATTAAAAGAGTTTGAGAAAGATTTTGTCACGAGATTTGATTGAAGGATTTTTAGGACTTTTTAATTAAAATTTCAGCAAGTTTCTAAATTTTGTTATGGAGAAAGCTAAGATATTAAACTCAGTCCTAGAACTAATAACTTGCGATTAGGATAATTTTAAATTCTGAAATTTACTTGGGGTGAAAGCAACCACCATTTTTTTTTTAACCAATTCAGCTACTGAAAAGAGAATTGAAAACCAGGACATGTCTTAGCAACAATATTTTTATAGATTTTTGCATTTTTTTCCCAAAAGGACTAAAACAGCAAAATATATTATATATGAATTTTATTCTTAGAAATAAATAAGTATACCTAATCAAAGTTTGGATTGTGATCTAGAACACCACTTATGTCACACATTTCCCCTTGACAAATCAGCAAATGTCACATGAAAGATTTTACAATATAGAGAAAACTTGATAAAAGTTTCAGTCTTTTCCTCTTATTTCCCTTTTTTTTTTTTTTTGTAAATTTATTGACCCTTTTGCTACTTCACTACGAAAAATTCAAGAGAACTCACCAGAGCTGATATTGCCACCGGCACCACCGCAGCCACCCAAGAACAGCCCCTGTAAAGCAACCCAGAATTAAAATATATATATTGAAAATTTTAAAAGATTCTGCATTGATTGCTAAAATGTTGTATAAATTTGTACAAAGTTAAAGACCTGCTGTCTTGCACGCTGAAGATCTTGTTCTAACTGAGTAAGTTTTATTCTACTAGTCTCTAGCTGCTGGACATATGCCTGTTTTGGGACACAACACAAGACAACATTAAGGAAAAAAAATTACATGAATTGAAGTCACCAAGTTGTTGGAAAAGGAAAATGACCCTTGCCTTTTTCCTCAGTCGACTCTTCTTTGCAGCTTCCCTGTTTTGAGCTAAACGTCTCAATGTCTGGAACCAAAAGCAAAGCAAAGTTTTCTTTTTTAGTTATAGAAGGCAACAAATTGTGAACTCCGGACATTGTTAAGGTGGTAAAGAAAAGAAGAGAAAAATACCTTAGCATCAAGTTGTTTCTCTGATGTTGAACCTTTTCTCTGCAACAGGACATAAAACACACGTAAAACACTGTCCTAATACCCCCACAAACAAGAACTAATTAATGAACCCAAGTAAGAAAATTTATGCAAGTCGTCTTAAATGTAGCATATTTTAAGATAAAATGATAAAAGAGATCTCTCACAGAATTCCCAGGAAGAAAATTCTGGTTGCTGAATACATTTTCATGTAAGTCTTCTTCGAGAAATTGGTAGTCAAGAACAATGTCTGGGTGGCAATAATCGCCATTATCTTCCATTTTGTGGAGGGGCTTTGGCTAATTTCCTGATTTCAAAGCTGATTTTCAAGCTAAAAAGTAAAGACAAGAGGCTTAAGTGATAGTTATGGGGATGAGTAAAGTGGGTCATTGTTATTGTACAAGAAAAAAATAACAGTGTAATGATTCTCATTTTGACCTTATATATTTATTCACAAGTCTCCCTCCCTCCCTCTCCCTGTCTCTCTCCCTCTGATTTCATGTCAGTCATTTGAACAGGAAATCGTTCAGTAATCAGGGAAGGCTCTGGCCGAGTAGTTGGGATCTGTGCTTGTGGATATTGAAGATATGGAGAGAGGGAGCAATAAAGATACAAACTTTTTCCGGAGTTTGGGATTTGGGAGAGAAATAGGGGGGGGGGGTCGTCTAAGAGAGACAAATTATTAAGCAAAACATTGTGTTAAGAACCTTTTCTTGGGGAGATTTGGCAGGTGATTGATTCTGTTGAGAGGGCCCCCCTGTTCTTGATGTATCATTAGCCATATCTACTTGTTCCTGTTCTTGAAACTGTAGATGCTTCTGATAAAAAGCCTGATTGTAATGATCTGAAGAAGAAACTTTTTTACTGATGGGAGATTCTGGTTCCAGATGGGCTTCAGCTTTGCTTGAAAGAGTGTTTAATGCTGATCCTGAGTCAGTACTCTCCCCTCCTGACTTTGAACTTCCCTGAACGTTTAATTTAAACCAAAACAGAAGGCAAGCCCAACAAGAATTATTCAAAAGGGCAGTAAAGAATCAAGAATCATTTAAAAAATTGAGCTAAATTCTGGAAATGGGAAAGCACCCAAGAACCATAAAGAAAGTTCAAAACTTTTCAATCTGAGCACAGGAATCACTTTCAGGAAAAATTTGTTGATATGAAAAAAGTGCGAGATGTTTGCTTTGCTCGGACTTACAAAGGCTGTTGTTTTTATCAATTACTGATATCAAAAGACAAAAGACATGGTCAAAGATAAAGAAAGGAAGCTAAGAAACTACTACTCTTGGGGTTTCCTGGAATCTCATTGGCCATGAAGGAAACATTTCCAGTGTAGCTGCAGGTCTGCCTGTTACTGTAAATAAAGCTGCAAGAATCAACAAAAGCAAAATCTCAGAAGATCAGATCACCTCAGAATAAAGACGATAAAGATTTTAATACTATTTTCTTTGCCACCTAATCCCCATCTTTTCTGCAGTTATATGTGGACAAAGTCAGTAAATCATGCCAAGGTGGTCAGGTTACTATGTTTGTAGCCTTACACCATTGATTTCTCTAGCCTCAGAATGATTACAGTATTGGAAATGGAAACCCCCCCTGTGCTGTCCTTCTCTTTAGATTAGACATATTCAAACCTCTCTGTGCTTTTTGTAGAGTTGGTTATACTTATCAAACGTCACAAAAGGAAAAATGATAGAAAGAGAGAGAGAGGAAAAGGGTGGTAGCATACGTGCTTTAGCTTCATCGTTCCTAATCTTAACTCCTTCCAGCACAATTGCTTCTTCTAGCTCTCCAAAATCAAAAGCAGATCCTTCTTGATTACTATAGGCAAAGATACAACTATCCCATGTCAGCCATACTTGTAAGAATTGTAAGAAATTTGAAAGCTGATAAGCAACATACATGAAACTGGTTGATGGGGTGTTGATTCCACGGAGAAGTGCATAAGGGAGATGCTGATTAGAGGGGCCTGAGTCTGACAAACCAGTCTCTCCAATTCTGTGGCTAGCCATGCAAGCTCTATCTTTTTTAGACCATTCTACTCATCATTTATTTCTCCAACAAGAATTAACTGATCATCAAACGTTAAAAAAGATGTTGCGAATCAGACAACAACAAGAAGCAGAAGTGGTAAGAAACAGAGGAATTGGACAGCAAGTAAACTATTGTCAAAAACAAATTCAAATCCACTAATTTTGTTTACCTCAGTTTGGTATTGAATTTAGAGCTGGAAATTAAGTTGTGCTTGAAGAAGAGCACAACTGGGAGGGAGGAAGGGAGGGAGGGAGGGAGGGAAATCAAAGCTAGCTTTCTTGTCAAAGTGTATATCTAGGTTTCTACAACAAGGACAAAGTCTTTTTCTTCAGAAATCTCTATCCACTCTTTCCACCTTTTGCTCTTTCATGGCTGTCTCTATCTCTTGCTTTTCTTTCTCTCTTTCTCTCCTTCTATGTGAAGAAAACTAACCTAATTTGATTAGTTTGTTTTCCTTTTTGCCCTTTTCTCTTCTTTTCTATTTGGAGTTTGCTTTAGTTCTATCAACAAGCAGGGTTTTTGAAAGTTGAAACTCATCCCCCCTATGTAGCAAACCAAAACTCTTGTCCTTGCAAGCAAGAGCTGTCTCAAGCCCTCTGGGTAGCGTGGAGGGTTTTTGCCAAAAATAAACACATAAAAAAACAGTAACAAAATTCAATGATCAAATAAATAATTAAACAAAACCAGCAGAAGAGGAGGTGGGGTCTCTAGCAGGAACCCACTAGAATCACTAAATGACTCCTACTCCACTCTTCTCTCTCTTCTAACCGCCTGTGCTTTCCCATTGGTCCTTTTTATGGGGCTCTTCAAGGATTCAAGTACTTTGCTGCAGGGAAAAAAAAAATCAAGATTTATTTATCTAGCAGTAAATTCAACATGGAAGATGAGACAAGGTTTTTTCTTTCACAAAATATGGTAATAGGAGAATTCTTTCTTGTACTGTCTCTTGATGGCCCAGAAGAGAATTGAGTTTCCTTTTGACACCTCAAGGGGGCAGGGTCGCAAGAGGGAGGGAGATTAAATTTTTATTATTTTTGTAGGACTAATTTGAATTATCTCAGAGTGTTGTTACACCATTTCAACCAAAACAATAGAATAATGATCCCAAACAAAACCCCTCTTGTAATATATTTAATCCAAGTTCCAGAGATGGATTTGTTTGGTATTATCTCCCTTGTTGATAGGTCAACATCCATTCCCTGTCATCACCTAAAACCATGCCACATGAAGATTCCTTTCCCTTAATAGAAGAGGTCTCAGAGTAACAGGGAATTCATCTTATCTCCTCGTTAGGGTCTTAATCCCTTCATTAGGTAAGGTTTTTTGTGTTGTCAATGCCTTGAAACCTTTTTTTCTTTTGAGCAGATATGGCCAATCGTGAAAAACTACCCTTTTGTAATCGTCTGAACAAAAAAGAAGGAGTTAAAGAGTCAATTGATGGATTATAAAGCTGTTTAAACAGTACTTTTGAGGGTTTAATAAGATAGCCATGTCAAGCATCATTGACGATATATGTGTTAATTAGGAGGTGAGGTGTCTAGAGAGGGAGAGAGAGGGTGTTGGACCCATGATCTTTCATCAGGATAGGTAGAAACAAATATTTTATGCTGTGCGCATCTGCTACTTTTGTGCCCTTGCACCGATTATTCCTTCATGATCCCAATGATTGGCCTAAAAAAGGGTTTTAGGCTCAAACATATATAGAGGTAGGGTTCATGGATTAGGTAAGAACATGCGTTCAAACCCTATATACTTTATCCAAACCTTGTTCCCAATAAGCCTTACAACATGTTCTTCATATGGAAGATTTTCAGAGTCTTCTTTTAGATTATAGATTCCATGAATCTTGCATCCCCCCGGACTGCGGTTTCTTTCATAAGTTCCTTTGCTTCTATGCTTGTAGAGAGGTTATTGGTCTAGATCAAATCCAAGTATATTTAAGATTCTGGTTAACTAATTAAGCCATTGCTTGTCACTTAAGCATGAAACTAAAACATATTTATGTATATTGATTGATTCATTGATATTGCCTTCTACATATAAAGTATTGACTTCAATAATCCCACTTGCATCCTTTTCTAGTTTTCTATCATTATTAGAGTTGCGTGAGCAAGGCTTACAAGTTTATCTCCCACGGTTTCTCACCAATCAATTGAGACAGGAACTTAGCTGAAAAATTCTATGAAGAGAAGCAATTCATAGCCAAGTTCTTGACCTTTATCTTAAAGAATGGTTTGAACAAGGTCAGAGTCATAATGGGAAATCATTATTAATTATACTTCCGCTAAGGATACTCTGCGGCTAATTCGAGAGTGCTCTTGACCATCGAATTAAAAAACGCTCCAAGCATCAATTATCAGTGGTATGCACAACAAGCTCACTATCTGATCCTGCTTTACTTGGAGAAATGATTATTGAAATAATTGTATCGGTTGCTTAGATCCCTTCTCTCTGTAAGTAAATAAAATCTTCACCCCAAACATACTACTGAAGCAACCTAAACAGCTTTAATGGTCTCCTCAACTACATAATAGACTTGATCACTAAATCCAAAACAGTGCAGAAAGTTTATAAACTTCCCTCTAACTTGGAGTGTCCCTCTCAGATTCTGGCATTCTCGGTGCCAAAATCTTCCAAATTGGCTATCAATAATTTACCAGATGCTGCAACAGCTCCTGAAATCGGCTGCTGGTTTGAAGTAGATATACATTATTGAAACTTTAAACACTCATTTGGTAGTTAGAATTGGTGGAATATTTGCCAAAGCCAACTAATACAAGTAGTTGGTGCTGGGCTGCTGCCCATTTTGATTCTGACAAGAAGTTCATGCACACAGCAAAGGTTTATTTCAGATACAAGAAAGTTGACTTTATTCTCTTACAAAAGAGCTGGCAACACAGTTTCCACCATCCAATAACACAGAACGTAAACAAGCTAAAATTCCTTGAAATCAGAACATTTGTACGAGGTCTACTTCAACTTACATTTGTCGACTTTCTTCACAGAAAAAAAGAACATCACATGTAATGAAAAATTGGCACTTACGAGGGATCTTCTCTTCCAACACTGCAGACCTATTCAAATACCCTAAAGAGGAAAAAAGAAAACACACATTGATAATGAAAAATAACCTCCACGGAGACGGTGGGGGCTGCAATTGTTACCAGGCATGACCATCTTAAGATCAGTGGTAAAACATTAAGAGCAACCTAACTGAATGACCATGATTGCTTGACATGGGAATCAATCATAACCCCCACAATTCCATACTGAAAAATGATTTATCCCCAAGACCAACCAAAAAAAAAAACAAAAAAGTGTTCTACGGTATAGCAGTAGATTGAAAGTGATCTTTCATATCGAAGATTGTCACCCCTCTTAACAGTATCAACATCATGATCCTCAAAATTCAACGTTTTGGACATACAGGGCTCTACTTGTATATAACATCTTAATTCTTAGGATGTTATGACCTTGCAGTTGGACAAAGTTCAAACAGATTACTGCAAGATCTTCAGACATAATCCGGGCTTTTTCCTAGGTGACTCCGGATAAGGAAGAATCTAAGAACAGCAATTCAGAAAGCACAGATGTTCCCTTCATGATCTCCTCCTATAACTGAAGGAAACCTGAGACAACAGTATTTTGAAGAGTTATAAAAGCCGGCCGTGCGTGGTAGGTGTCGATCTAGAGCCTAGTCAAGTCGGGTTTCATTTCAAACTGTATTTTTGCACCATCGCCTAACCTATTACGATTTGATAGAAAACTGTTGCAATTAAATAGTTTCTAAGAATCAAATCTGTCCCTATCTGAATTTCGCATCCATCTTCAATAACGAAGAAGCGGTATTGGAAGGACATTTTATTTATACTAAATCTATATATCATAAAATAAATTATATAAAAATTTCACAATATTTCAATATCTTTTAAAATATTATATTCTTTAAAACCAATAAAATCAAATAACATTTCAAAAATTATTATCATCAAATAAAGCAAAAATAAATTCATAATTCACAATACCTATTGTTAAAATCCGAGCTTAATTAAAACAATGTAATAATGAAGCGTCTAAAATATCGAATCAAAACAAAACCTAAAAGGAAGTCTCACGAAACAAATAAGACATCAAACCAAAAACTGAAGAAGCAAGAACACTTAATAGAGTCAACTTGCTAATAGAAACTAAAAAATTGAAATAATATTAAAAAAATAAAAAGGGTGAGTTCAACTAACTCAATGAAGGAATAACATTTAGCATTTAACATAAATCTTAGATATTAATAGTTTTTGTAAGTCGATATATCTTAATATAAATATAAATACTAAGCATATTAATATAAAGATTATCTATAACATGTGTATTAATAGTTTGCATATTAACATGGATCATAGAAAATAATATTTAACATAAATCTTAGATATTAATAGTTTTCAAGAATTAATCAATTGTGCAAAATCATATAATCAACATACTTATATTATTTATATTGCATGTATATTAAAGATTATCTCACTCACCCTGAAAACAAAGCAAAATACAAATGGATGTAGAACTTGATCAGACTACTAAAGATCATTAAAAGGAATGTCAGTAGAACGTATAACGGATATGAAAAACACTCAAAAGAAACTCGAAACAAAGTAACATAAAAGATTAAAAACTTAGCTTAGAGACCAAAATGTAAATATAAAGTCAAACTGAATCACTTGATCAATTTCGAACATAGCTCAAACTAATCAAACCATATAAAACTCTACTCTCAGGTCAACTAATCGACCAAAATGACTAGCCAGTCGACCCGAATGATCAATCGATCGACCATTATCACAGGCCAACTAGTCAACCAGTCAACAATTAGCCAACAAGTCGACCGAATTTAGAACAACTAGTCTATTGGCAATAACCGATTCGTCGGTTCAACCAACCGATTGATCAGGATTTCTAAAATATTGATATGTTAGTCATCAAATCTACAGATTTCACAATATAACAATTTATTCTTGTAATATTTTGAAATAAAGAAGGAAGGTTTAATAGAAAATAATAACAATGCCCTTAGAAGAGCATATATGGATGAATGGCATTTTAGTAATTGAACAAAAAGTTAGTAAATATAAAATGAAGAAAAAAAAAGGACTTGAATTTGAAGAGAGGAAGCTATAAGAAAAGGAAAGCGAAAGAAAAAAAAGATAAATAAAGGAGTAGAGACTTAGAGAAAATAAGTTTAAAATGTAAGATTTATGTTTTGATATGTATAATTGTTGGTATTAATTAAGATTGTGAATTTTTTAAAGATTAGGGTTTTGAAGATTTTGATTTGGGTTTGGATTGATGAGTTGGTTAAATATTAATGGGTTAATTTTTATGGATAATGGTTTATTAAAGTTGATTTTGAGTATGGATGATGATTTTGAATTATAATTTGTTTTAAATAATAAATTTAAGCTAGAGATTTTAGTAGATTAGTAAGTGATTTGTGGAAAAATCTGGTTTGAGGTTTAAGATAATAAAATTTTAGTTTTGTCCCTCAATTTGTGAAAATTATAGTTTTAGTCCTCAAAACTTTGGAAAAAATTACAATATTGAGGATGTATTATAGGCAAAATTTCAGTATAGTTATAAATTTATGATATTTTTAGTTTGATCCTCCAATTTGATAAAATTACAATTTGACCCCTAAAAATTTGATAAAATTCCATATTGGTCCCTAACTATAATTTTAGTTTTTCAGATTTTTTTGATGAGTGATTGAGGTTTATTTTGTAAAATATTATCAAGTTTTATGATTTTTTTTAATTAGATTTTGAGAAAACAATTTGATTTTTGGTTTTTTTTCCTCGAAAAAGGACTAGTTTGGTCATAAATATATTGGGTTATGATTTGGACCCTTACTTGAGTGTATTAAATAGATTTTACATTCTTTTTTAGTATGTCTCATTTTCTATTCAAATAATCTTGATATTTTACCTGCGGAATATTAGTAGGATTGCTTTTGGCATCTCTTTCCGTGTTATTTCGACTTTTGAGTCAAGTGAGTAGATAATTTTTCATATGATAGGTGATTAATATAAATACTTGAATGTTAATATGAAATTGATTTTGCTTCTTGGTAAATCTTATATTGTTATTTTTTCTTTATTTATGATTAAACATGATACACATTATTGAAATTGAATATTTGATATGAACCGATTATCTACTGTTCGAATTGATAGTTACTCATTCAATTGATATCACGAGCTAAGCCTTGACATATGAATCTGTTATTATTTGATTATGATATAATGGTATGCTATTCAAAATACCAATGCTAACATGGTAGTGCTAGTCTTTGTGCACACTGTATTTGAATTATATTTGGTTGGGAGAGTTACCAACCTATAGCGACTGATCATCTCACGTCACGAGCATCATACTTATTGCATTTTGATTTTCTGACGAGCCTTACTTTATAATATTCATGTTATGACCTATTTGAAAAACTTTCCTTTAAGAACTTAAAGTCATATTTGTATATGCATTCCTTATTGTTGAATACGTTGTGTATGTATATTAAACGTTATTTACTCATTGAGTTATTGAACTCACTCGTCTTTTTGTTATTTATCTTTTTCAGGCTTATAGCTTATTAGTAGGTTACTTTTGTTAGACCTTCAAAACTTGTTTTTTTAGTTGTTATTGTATTTTTTTTTTGTCTATTTAGTGCTCCACAACTACAATATTTGTATTAACTCTTGTATTATGATAATCAATTGATATTATAGAGTTAGTTATGTTATCTTGTTGCGTAGATCTCTGTTTGGGTATATGAGTTTGGATTCACATAAATATAGAAATCTGGAAGGGAACATTATGGCTATGTTTGTTTTTCTGGAAATCACTTTCCAAACTTTTCTGTGTTTGTTTGTCATTAGAAAAGTTGATCAACGAAAAATACTTTCCAGTCAAAAGAAAAATTTGGCTTGGTTTTCCAGAAAAGTGTTTTCCTGAAAATTTGGGTGGAAAACACTTTCCTGAAGTTATGAAAAATTTAGAAATGTCATATTATTTGCTGATTATATCAAATTTGGTCCTCAAACTTTTGATTGCTATATATATATATTTTGTTTTGAATATTTATTTTCAATTTCATCTCTTAAAATTTAATTTTTATATTAATTTTGATCCTCATTTTTATAATTATTATTTGCTTTTCCCTTATCATTTTTTTATTGAAATTTTTTATCTATCAAATTTGGTCCTCGTATCTTTTGATTGTTACTTATTTTATTTGAAATAATTTATGAAATGTTAATTATTATTATTTTAAATTTCTTCATCTTTTTTTTTTTTAGATTTGATCTCTATTATTTATTTTATTTGAGATAATTTATAAAATTATATATATATTTTAATTTCATTCTCATTCAACCTTTTAATTTGTAAGATTTGTTCCTTATTATTTTAATAAACTTGAAAAAAAAAAATATTAATAAGTTATTTTTTAGCTCATTTTCTATGACATAATCAAATACTGGAAAATGTTTTTCAACTTATTTTTCATTACACTATCAAACATTAAAAAAATAATTCACTTTTCCGAATTCACCTTCAATAAAAAACTATTTTTTAGCAAACAAACAAGGCGCATGTGCTAATAATGGAATTAAAAATCAGGCACCTACAATTCTTCCACAAACAATTTAAAAACCCTAATACATCAATTTAAGAACCCTTAAATCATTCAATTAACAAGTCTTAATAAAACTCTAACTTTTCCTTAATCCTTCCACAAACAAACTCCTAATCAAAAAATGACAACAAAAAAAATTACTTGTATGTTTCTTCAACTTTTCTTAAACCAGACTAAAACTTAAAACCGAAATATACCAACTTAAAACCGAATTACTTGGTTTTGTTTAAAGAAAAAAGTCACGACGAGAAGAGGAAAACGAGGGGAAGAGAGAAAAAATCAATTCTCTTACAACCCTTTTCTATCTAGATTAGTTGGGTTAGATTTGGACTGTATCTTGAGATTAGGTTGGCGAAGAATATGTATCTTACAAAATCACATTTTCAATACTTTCGTTCATAATGGTTGCATCCCTCAATTGACAAAAAATGAGCCATACGTGACTACGTCTTGCTAGCCTGCAGCAATTAAATAGTTTCCAAGGAATCTAACGAAACTGTAAGTGCCTGTGAACAATACTTTCCATCCAAATCCAGAATTGCTAAGTTATGTCCAGAGATTCACCTGTCATTCGTGGGTGTTACAAGAATACTGGTGATGTTTGCAATTCCTCTCTTCAAGGGGTTGAACGGTGTCAATGCTCCAAACAATACTCCATTTATTGAAGGCATAATGAGCCATGGACACTCAGTCCTTGTATAGCTTCTGTCCCTCATAAATAAAAGACCTGCATATTTCTACCGCAAGATCCTCAGCCCGGGGCATTCTTGTTTCACCCAGCTGGACAGTGTATCTGTGTGTGAGTATGTGAGAGGGAGAGCAAACTTTTCAACCTGACAGTAGAAAAGCTTGAATACAGCTATTGAGTAAAAATGACAACAAAGTGAAAAGAAAACACGTTTCTATTGTAAAAGCAAGTAATTTTCCGTGATAAGGCAGAATTCAGAGATCATTTACAGGACATGAAAAGGGATGCTCGGGTTCTAAAATGCTGTAAATCTTACCAGAACTTGTTCGTTTACGACTCATTTTTTAGGCAAAACTTGAATATTGACCAAAAGTATCACAAGATTTCTATTCATAATCGAACTTCACATCTACATGCATGTATTTTCTCATGAGCTGAACTATGGATGATGTAAAATTGGCCAACATTTGGCATTCTTCAGACTTTTGGCCTCTGAAACAACACCATGAATTACCAGCTTCCTGAGATTTGGACAAAGTTTTAGCAGCCCCTCAACCCAATGAGAGAAGAGATCATTAATTATAGTCCATCCGAGCTCCAATACAAAGACATTCTCCAAGTGGGAAGACCCTTGCAGGCCATAGTTAACCACTCCATCTCTCAAGTCATAACTTAATGCAAGATGGCTGAGATGCGGGAAACAAACAGCAATAGTTTCTAAATCCACAATCTCATCCTCGTCATCGAAGACCACATCCCAAAGACGAATTTTGTCAACTTTGATGATTTGGAGATCATTTGGTAGAACTTTGGCCACATAATAGTGAAGTTGCTGACATCTATGATCTCAAGATTATCAACAGTGTCACCAATATCAAGATGAATAACACTTACGTCATCAATTTTGAAATGCTTCAAAGGTACCCTTTCCAATGAGTTCAAATAGCTCAAGAGCACAATCCTTCAAGTGCAAGCATTCAATGCTATCTGCCTCCAAGATAAACTTGTCCAAACTGATTGCTTCAACATAAACTCTCTTTAATGTTGGACTGCTCAGTTCAACAGTCACCTGTGCATCAGACATTGCAATCTCTGGATTGATAAGTTCCAAGGTCTCAATCTTTGGGCAAGCAGTGAGCAAAAGATTGAGATCCAATGCTGAATACTGACATAACTCAAAGAAAGGGATTTTAAACAAGGGAATCTCTGAAAGTTGGGTTCAACCCCTGTTATCGAGTTGTGGGATAGTTCCAATATTTCCATCTTCTGCCTGCCACAAATCTCAAGAATATTAACATTCGGAGTAGTCCGGACATTATAAATCAATCGTGCAATGTTTCCCTGGTGTACATAAGCCAAGCAATAACTGAGAGGCAGAGAACTCGTCAACATCATCCATCAAAATCGACAAGCCTTGTAACCCAGTGGTTTGAAATATTGTCTGAGTTATCAGTATCTCTAGTCGGCTAGTCGTGATATCTTGATAAACATGCCAATCATTGGAATTAAATGAAAGAGTGTGAAGATGTTTGCGCCAAGCTTCCCGCCACTTCCGACATGTTGCAGAAGCTATCACCACATCTCGAGCTCCTCCTAGCCGTGACAGAATGTTCCCAATAACTTCAACTGGAAGATGTTCCATTACCTGAAAAACAAATACCTGAAGTTTCATATCCACAACTAGGACTTCATATGAGAAATATCAGAAAATTGATGCAGCTCAATTTATAACACACTAACTAATAAACCATTCAACAATATTTGGATCCTGTGCATAGCTTCTTGTTCAGCAACACCAAAGTTTGATCTAGTACACAAACATTAAAGCTACTCAGCACATAGAAACAACCAATTGGCACTAGCTAAAAACTAAGAGGAAAAAATTCAAACTTTAAAAAGGTCTCAGTCATTGAATCACAAAGCAAGCAACAAAAATTATATGCAAACCCAGATAATCCAAAATCCATCAACAGAAAAACGAAAAAACTAAAACTCCAGCATCAGGGTACCAACTACATTGATTTCAACGACGACAAAAAAACCAACCTTTTGACTTGGTGATAAAAAAATTGCAACAAATCCAGCAAACCATCCAGTAATCAGGCAATAACCCAAAAATCAATGAGCGAAACCCATAAAAAACACAAAATCTGACATCTGGGTACAAACAAACAAATTCAAACATTCACACTGCAACGTTAATTAACCAAATAGAATATTGGAAAAGAATGAGATTCGATAAATGATACCCTGAATTCAAAAGCACTAAAAAACGCAAAAGGGTCGTCAAAGATCTTACCAGACAATACAATCAACAAGAGATTAGAGAAGAACAGGAGACAATCGAGAGAGAGAAGTAGATTCCAGGCGTGACTTTGATAAAGATCCGCCACCCTGGAGAATAGAGAGAGAGAGAGCCTATTATAAGTTGGACGAATCCATGATGTGCTAGGCTGTTCGGAACTGTAAATTGAATTTAATTCAGAAATTTTAATGAAATCAAACCATTTAAAAATTCTTTGATTTTTAAAAATATATTTAAAATTATTGTTTAAAAGTATTTTTATATATTTTTTTAAAAGACCATACATTATTTAGAACTAATTTTTTACTGTAATTAAATTGTAGATTTAATTTGAATTGAATTGATAAATAAATTAAATTTATATTTTTGAAAATGATATAATATATATATTTTTTTATATTATTAAATTATCTATTATAATTGAATTTAATTATAGTATTTATATCTTTGATAAATAAGTTTAAATTCACACACTTGAAAAATATATAATTCAATTTATTTTATTTTTTATATTATCTTGAATTCAATTGCAATATTCAATTTGAATTTAATTAATATAAGTAAATCCACATACTTGAAAAAAATAAAATTCAAATTACTCAATTCTCTACTATAATTGAATTTGATAAGGGTAGTATAAAAAATAAAATAAATTGAGCTATATTTTTTTTAATTATATAAATTTAATTTATTTATCAATCACATAAATTTAACTTGTTTATTAATTAAATTTAAATTGTACATTATAATTGATAACTGAATTTAATTATAATAGAGAATTTGCTTAAACAAGTAGAATAAAAAAGATTGGTTCTTTAATTTGTAATCATTTGCTAATGATTTATTTTTTAAAGGGCCAACCTTGAAAAAGTCGTTGATCTATAGAAGATATCTTAATTAGATATCTCAATCCCCATTCTATTTTTTATCTGGATTAGTTTCTCAAAATATCAATCAATTCTCAATTAGATCCTTTTATTGGGTTTGGTTAAAAAAGCTGTCTCGTTTCATGTGAAAAATATAAATTTACTAAGACTTTCCTCATCACCTGATAGGGAGAATTCTGTGAAGAAACATAAGGAATTGATGATTTTGTATGAGAAAAAGAAAATCGAGCGAGTTTTGTTCGTATTTACAGAAAGGCCTTGTGGTTTGGTTAATTTCAAGAATAACCTAACTATAACTGCTACAATTCCTTATCAGTATTTTGCAATTGCACCTTGGATTCAGTCTCCATATACGAGGAGAGGAAACCTCTACAGATAAGGCGTTGCTCTTGTCTTTGTTTCATCTTATGGTCCATGTCAACCCTAGCAGTAGCTTCTTGTTACAACTGTCATGCTGTATGAAAAACTTCAAATATGACTTGCTGTCTTAGTTGATACTTGTCCGTCCAAGGATTTGTCGGTCTCGCTGGTCAAGGGTTTTTAAAAAATACAAATTAATTTTTTTTTATAAAAATATATTTAACAAAATAACAACCGCAACTTTCATACACCTCTATAGCAAATCTTTTCAGTTACCGACCAAGACAAAAACCTGCAGCAACACAAAAGCCAACGCTCGTCCACTCTTCTATTCAAAGTACTAAAAATCCTTCGGCTCATAATTCATCCCAGGTCCGCATAATAACACCTTAGTTATAACCTAAATTTGTCAGCATTTGCAGGTAAACTCCCCTAACTCTACCTTGCTCCCAACTTGTTTTTTATAATGCTTGGGATTGGAGTTTTTGGTCATTCTATTCTTGGTTTGTTTTTATGTTTTAATTATTTTTTTCTCTAAAAACGTAGTTTAGTCTTACGTTCTGCCCAGATGTTATTTTTCTCCATTTTTTATGCCCCTTTTTGATGCTAGTGAGTAATGAGGTGGTCTGGCGGTTCTGAATGCGGTAATTTTTTTTTATCTTACTGGATTATTCCAGGCATTATTTGATTGCTACATTGATGAATTTATATGTGTTTTGTTTGCTAATTTCTTGTGTAATATATAGTTTTTTTTTTTTTTTAAAAAAAAGAGTTGGAAAGTGACGTGCGTCCTTTGTTGTTTTCTAAGTGAAATGGTGGGGTGAAGTTTGGCATAATGGGGATCCTTGATTTGTTTTTCAAATGTTGATTTGTTTTCCCTATAACCCAAGATGAATTCTTTGAAAGGCCAAATCTTTTTCTGTTATGCTAGTGCTGTTTTCTTGTGTGTATCTTGATGGTTTAACTTGTTATGACTTATGATCTGGTTAAGGAGGAACGGAGTAGAATGCAGAATCAGTTCGATTTGGGCCAGCTTGGGCTCTAAAGTTCTAAGCTTCATCGATCTACCGAATCATAATTTAAAGAATTTTGTTCTTGCCCTTCTCGTATGGCGACTTGTGTTTGTCTCCACCTTTCCACTCCATCTGGTACTCAAATTTCAGTGGGACGAAGGATTTCAACAGAAAACCGAACTGGCGTTTTAAAACAGTTACATTCAAAAGGTTTTGACAAGAAGAATGGGTGCATGTGGTTGCATATGAAAAGGAATGTCTTTCAGCTTCCCACAAATTATGGTGGTTACGTGTTTTAACTCTCACAATATCAGGCCTCTAATCATAAGCAAAGACTCTTTCCTGGATTTGCACCCCGAGGTTTTCAATGCTCAGAAGTGATGCAAATGACCACATACTCTTGTATGAGGAAAGTGAGACAATCTGGAGTAAATGGTCACTGAGAGCTCAGGGGATTCCTCTTGTATGAGCAACTACCAATGAAGCCAAGATCAAGAGTTATTGGTGTCGGGGGTGGTGGGGTCTCCTAACGCTGTTAATAGAATGATGTGAGAGTTCCCTGACCGGGGTGGATTTTTGGATAGTGAACACACGATATTCAGGCAATGAAGATGTCACCAAGTGCTCCCAGAAGAGAACCGTTTGCAAGTTGGCAAAGAGCTAAACTAGGGGTCCCTGGGTGCTTGGTGGGAAACCCAGATGTAGGCGGATGAATGCTGCCAATTGAAAGTAAAGCAGCAATAGAGGAAGGCACTTTAATGAGTGCAGACATGGTCTTCATAACAGTACGCCTTTGTTCTTTTCCTATATGTTAATTGCTTGAATAAATTAAAAGAATGGAAGTAGATCCTGAGATATACAACTCCTTTTCTATCACCTTTTTTGAACAAGTAGAATAACATTAGTTTAGCATAGCTCAGTAGCAGTATTTGAGATTCAAAGCATACATCTGGTGTACGTGGCATGTGCTTGTATACGCCTATTTGCTGTGGATAGATTTTGTGTCACTTGGTTTTGCACATTCAAAGCAGACCTTAACACATCAAACTCCTTTCCCTTGGATTCGATTTAGAATCTGCCAACGATTTAAAACAATCAGAGGCCTTTCTTGGCAAATAAAATGGAAAGCCCCGAGTTCTCCATAATAATTTCTAATTTGACCCACTAGATATGGGGTCTTGCAGGAGGTAGATACTTGTTTTTGGCAGAAGTGCAAAGGTGGAATTTCAGATAAGGCTTTCTCTTTCATCCTGGCTGATGTCTTGTGTAACTAGTAAAATTGCCCAATGGGTATGGGAAAGTTCAACTGTATGTCAAATGTTGGCATATGGCCTTAATTTTTTTGTTGCTGAACTGTGAAAAGATGGGGGGAAGATTATCTTTGTTGAAGGAAATGCCAGAACTACAAGTCCAAAGCATTAGGACATAGCTATATATCATGTTAAATCAGGCCTGAACTATTGCTGTACATCTTCTTTATTCGATTGTGGGTTCCCTCGATTTTTTTCCTCCGTGTAGCTCTTCCTAAGTCTTACAAATAGATCACATTATTTCCTGATAATTGCTACCGTTTTCATTTTGTTATGATATCTCACTGATGCCTTAAATCTGCAGAGCTGGATGGGTGGAGGAACTGGCACTGGTGGGGCTCCAGTGATTGCTAAAGTTTGGGGGGGGTTTTTTTTTGCAAAGTCCCATGGGAATATTGAACTGTTGGGATTGTTTACCAACACCATTCTCCGTTGAGGCCGAAGACGGCTGTTCAAGCTCAGGAGGGAATTGCCTGCTCTGAGAAACAATGTTTACACATTAAGTGTTATTCCTAATGACAAGTTACTGACTGCTGTTT
>CM055354.1:673421-688817 GCA_029228515.1 Populus alba x Populus x berolinensis | reverse complement strand
TAGGAAATCGATCAGTCCATGCTGCTATAGAATTAAATGTTCTATTTTGTTGCCTCCAAAGACCTCTCTTTAGGACTCCGTCTCTCTCTACCTCTGCTTCTTCTCTCAATAATGGCTCCCAAGTCTCGACTCCTTGACCATTGAAAACTCTGTGCAACCTAGAAGTGAAGAGTCGTCAAACAATGGCTCAAGTTCTAGTGTTTTGACTTGACCAAATCTTGGCCTAACCATTTTCCTGTTTTGTCTTCCAGGCAAACCTTGATCTCTAGTCACAGAGTAAATTACTTGTATGGTATCCCTGGTGCAGGTGGATGATAACTTACCACTTATTCTGGATTCCATCGCATTCTCTTCTTAATGGGGCATCCTTTTTTCTGGTTTTCTTTTCTTGGGTTTCAGAAGAAAGCCGTGATCAACCGGAAACCAGAGGGGGGCGGGGGTGGGGGGGGGGGGGGGAGATTCTTATAATTCACAAATTTAACACAATGCTACCTGTAACTTCAAACATCACTAATTATGAAAAAACACGAGGAGATTTCAAGAGACTGCAATGCTTCATCATTCTTAACTAAAAATATAAGGAATACATTATTTATGTACCAGTCCCACCTTCTTGTCAGTTGTATTAGTTTGAGGTTTGTACTGAAGTGGGGTGTTCATGGTTTCGTTGTTTTTTAAATATTCTTTTGGTTAAAAAATATATTAAAATAAATTTATTTATTTATTTTTAATATTAAAACAATCTAAAAAATTAAATAATAATAATAATTCAGTAATTCTCCATCTTGACAGCACTCCCAAATAGAGGTGAAGAAGATTCAGCATATATACAGAAAAACTAACTTTACTCTTTCGAAACACAAGAGACTTTGCGCCCCAAACTCATCCAGTTTACAATCAATACTCACTTACAAGAAAATTTAATTTAGAGCACTCTAAATTATAGTAGTAATTATGAAATCAATAAGCTCCACCGCAGAGGTTTCTACGAGAAATATCCAACCAAACATCACAAGGGCTTGAGAAGACATCAAGAAATTACAAGGGCAAGCTCATTTCCCACTGCTAAATAAAAACAAGGGCTGAAAAGTTAAAATATTGTCACGCGATACCTGTTCAGACAAGCTTTCATTGCTTGATGGGAGTCTTATGCATGTTTGAACATCTTCATGCTAAGCCAATGAAAATACACAGCACTGACCAGGATAGGAGTGTCAAGGGCACCAAGAAGCAGTAATACCTGTTGTTATTAAACAAATTAAGACCAGTTTAGAATTAAGAAAAAGAAAGAGCGAAAAAAGCCAAACGCAGCTGCTAAGTAAAACTCACCTGTCGTTTTGAATGGCAGAGATGATAGGATTGTCCGATAACGGAAGAAGCTTCGATATCACTGCCGCGAATAGAAATCCCACAAAGGAAACGGAACCCATCAAGATAAACAACCATCCTCTAAACGTTGCCGTTTCGCTTAATCTCATTCGAGAAAAACCATTTCTCTCTTTGGAACAATCGTGGAGGCGCAAAGGAGACGGGCGGGGAGAGGGATAATTCCGGAGAAAAAAATGTAAAATTTATCATTCGGGTCGGGTATGGAGGAAAACAAATCGGAACCCGTGATTAGCAAATGTGTTTTAATTAATACCGTAGTGTCTATAGTTTAATATAATTTAATGATTTTTCTGAAAAAAAAAAAAACAAAATAATCTCAACTCAACCCATTACCTAGTTTGGTTTTGTCTCTTTACTTATTCGGAGGCAAATTACCACATCTATCTTTGTTTAATAGATTAATAGAGTAATTTTTGTTATTAAAAAAAAGAGCATAATAACTTATCAAGTAATTATAATAAACGACAAGTACAAGTTATAATTAACTCAATTATTTAATTATTCAAATGATAAAATTATTTTTAGAAGTAATTATTTATAAAATTATTTTTTATTTTAAAATATATAAAATAATATTTTTTTATTTTTTAAAATTATTTTGGATATTAAAATATAAAAAACTTAATTTTTAAAATAAAAAAAAAAAAAATCTTCATTTGTTTTTCGAAAAATACCGTTTAAAAACACGTTAACAAACGGAATGTAAGGCCCAAACCCAAAGCCCGTTTAAGAACGTAACACTCTGTCATAAATAACCAACACTGAAAAATCCCCAAAATTCCAGGGGGGAAACAGAACAAAGCACCCACAATTTCTAGAGCGAGAAACCAATCAATAATAATGGCAAACACGGAGGCAGAAGCGGTGGATTTTGAGCCAGAGGACGATGATTTGATGGACGAAGACGGTGCCGTCGACGTCGACGCCTCCTCCTCGCCGCGAGCTCCACTTCCGAAGATAAAGTCGGCTATTACCGGAGGCAGCGCGTCTCCTTCACTCTCCGCTCCTAAAAAGACTAAAGGCCGTGGATTTAGAGAAGAGGTTGATACTGAGAGACAGAGCCGATTCTCCGGTCGTGGGATTTGATTCCCTCGGTTCTGATGGTGGGCCTGGCCCCCAGCGATGTGAGTGAAACTTAAACCCTAGATACTTTTAGCTGTTGTTTTGAATTCCAGGGGTTTAGAGTTAATTGAAAGTTTTAAAAAAACAATATTAGGGTTTTGATTGGTTTTGTGATTTATGAGGTGCTTAACTGTGAATTGATGTGGTTAATTATTTTCTTTTCACCTTTATTATTGAAAATTTAAGATGGAATGTGCTGTTTTTTTTCTGTATATGTGATGCAATTAAACAAATAAAATAAAATAGTGAAACTTTTGTTTGAAATTAGGGGAATATGGCATCGAGTCTTATATAATACTAGAGTTGCTCATGTAAACTAGCTCCACATTAGGTGGCAAAAATCCCACATTGTGCTAGAATGGTTTGCTTGCACGGGGATCCTCCAAAACTAAACTATCTTGCTGGTTTGTTTTGAAATAATTTTATTGGTTAGAGTACAAATCTATTGGATCAGATACCATTGTTATTTAAAAAGAGTACCCTGTTTTTCTTAGTCATTTCATGAAGCAATTTGTGAATGATCCTGGTGCTTTGAAGGTTCTTATAGCTTGAACAAATAATGTTTTGTTCTTGCTAGCTGATCTCTGTATCATTTGTTTAAAAAGCAGTTTTCTTTTTGTTCCAAAACTTGTGGTGGATGTTAATTGTTCCATCTATTTGCAGCTGTTGAAGGATGGATAATTTTGTGTGAGTGGAGTTCACGAGGAAGCACAAGATGATCATTTGCAAGAAGCTTTTGGTGAGTTTGGAGAATTAAAGAATTTGCATTTGAATCTTGATCGCCGCACCGGTTTTGTTAAGGTAAGCAAAACCTTTCCTTTTTTTAATCTTTTTTGTAGTTGGTTGGTTCTTTTGTTAAGTTGGGAGGCCATATTAGTGAAAACCATTGCTAGATTGGAATTCAAAAACTCAGAGATCAATCTTATTACAAGTCCCTGTGCTTCACTGATTTTTGGTTTGGAGCATTTGTTCCAAAAATTTTCACATTTCAATTGGAACTCAAATCTAGTGATACAAAATAGCACACAGCAATCTCAATTTTCTTAAAGTATAAACTGTGGTTGAATCTTTAATTGTTATGATTATAGGCATCTTCTAAAAAAATATCTCTATTCAATTTGCAAGTTAATGGATGCTGAGATATTAGCTGTGGGAACTCAGATTTATTTAGTTTTAATTCTGAAATGGTGTTACATGCTGCATAACTGTATCATTGATCCTTGATTGTCGAAAATGATCTACCCTTGACTCCACTTAAATTGAGCACTATTTTTATATTTCACCTGCTATTTGCAACTTGCTCAAAAGGTTGTGCATGGTGTGGGCTTTTTTTTTTTTTTTTTTTTTGTGAGGAACTGAAACCGTAGTGGTTTTGATAATGCTTGGCTGTCTCTAACTGTTTTCAGTCATGTTAACTCTTGTGTGGATAGTATTACAGATATGTGCTCATCCAGGAGAGAGAGTATTGATATATAGGATTTTTGTTGGTACTGGTTGTTCTGGTGGTTATGCATATGCACACAAAGCATGATTGCATAACCTTTGATGTGAAGGAAATTTGGCAACGTTTCAGTTCCAAAATTTTGAAAGCAGCTAATGTTTATCTACTCATTCCGCACAAAACAGAAAAATCATAACATTTGACATGTATGCGGCCACATGTAATTATGTTAATTGTATAGCATGGTATTGATTCAATTGGGTTTTGAGGTGGCCAAATTCAGCACTAATGTACTATATAATTTTGCAGTCCTCGGGCCTCACAAAGCTTTATTTCTTGATCATGAATGTGATTTCATGCCTTTTATTGTGGTCATGACAATTAACAATAACATTGGCCTGTTGTTTTTGTTGAAAATTATGAAACAAGTATTCTTTCATTAAGTTAATGCATAATACCTTTTGTTTTGCAAGGGCTATGCGCTGATAGAATATGAGAATTTTGAGCAAGCAGAGAATGCAATAGCTTCAATGACACGGGGGACATTGCTTGAACAGGTTATCAATGTTGACTGGGCCTTCAGCAATGGTCCCAGCAATTGGGCCTTAAAGAGAAAGAATATGAGGTTTGTCTCTATGCATTACTTTCATAAGGTGAAATTTTTTTTGATGTCATATATTATTACATAGAGAGGATGTCTGTAATTACATAGAAGTCTCCTCCGTAATGATCAAAGTTACTCTAGAAGTTTGAAAAACATTTTAATAACTTGGGTCTTCTAACTCTGTAAATTTCTTCAGTGGGAGTTTTAAATTGTCTCAACCTGCCTGTCGTCTGTCAAGGAAAAAACTCTGGCTATTAATGACAGATTTGTAGGAATTGTTGTATGACCAGACTACCCTCAATCCTAGTTAAATTCAAGGTGCTGTTTATATTTTGTGAAAGAATATGTAGTGCTCTTCAGCTGGATAAAAGTTTTTATACCGTGGTTTTAGATAATGCAGTGAAGTTCACACTGCTTCTAAATACATGGCATTAAGCTCAGACTTGGGTGAATTGAAAAGGGAAGAGTTGGTTTTGACGTGGATTTTCTTATGAAATAGTCCAGGTGTTTTTAAGGGGCTTATAAGCTTTACCTTGCTTCTTCATGCTCTTTACTTGTTTGACTTTTTGAACAGTTTAATTGAGATAGTACATGCCTATGTGTGATGTTGTTTCATCTCCATGCGATATGTGCTGTCCATTACTATTATAAGACTCCCAATCAAGTTCTAGATAAGTGATAGTATCTTCCTGATGCATGACGCAGTCCTCTTTGACTATATATGAGTTGCTTCAAATCTGAGTTAGAGCTTGGCTGGCTCATCTGCTATATTTTTAGTTGTGTTAGCTGGGAATATAACTTGTTATCTTTCAAATTTTCACAGACCTGGACGAACACATCGCTCAAGGAGTCCTAGGAGGAGATACTAATGGGTTGAGATTTCTGTTATGAAGGTGTATGATTTTGCTTTGAGGCATTTTCTACTCAGTTATCATGGAAGATCGTGGTTGATTCTTGTCTTTATCGGGTTTATGAATTGATCATCTGTTTGTTGGGAATCCCTCCAGTTTCTCTCCTTTTGTTGAATGGATTTACACTAATTTCTAAGTTTAGTAATCATTGTGTATTTGACTCTGATTTTTGTACTAACCTTTAAGTTTAGTAATCTGGTTTATTTGGGTGCTTAAGATATATTCAGTTCTGAGATTTTTGTGAGGCTTTTAAGTTCCATTTGGAGTCCAAAGATTTTTGTTTGAGCATACAAGAATATTGGCCTTTTCAGTTAGTTTATTTGGCTTTGGAGTCCAAAGATTTGTCCAGTGCTACATGGCCGAATTTGGTTACTGATTTGGGTTCCAGAGCAAGTGGTGTTTACCTGGCAAGGAATGCCAAGTATGCTCAAACACTAGCATTCTGCAATTCTGTACACAGTGAAACTCGGAAGCTATCTTGCCGTTATTCTCCAACAAAAGTATGGTAAACAGCTGTGTAGATTTGTTTGGGATTACGGTGTGGTGTGGCAGTATATTTATTTATATATATATTATATATTTATTTATATATATATATTTTTTATGGGATCTATAAAAACAGGAAAAAAAAACAGCATTTTTAGTTTTTAGTAAGATGGCTATACCTGTCGTTATTCTCCAACAAAATTATGGTATACAGCTTGATGGCTCGAGGGGTGGTGGGGTTTTTTTTTTTATGGGATCTATTAAAAAAAGCAAAAGAATAATATATATTTTTAGTTTTTAGTAAGATGAGATTTACAGCACGCTCGTGTATGCTTTGATAAATCCCCTTCACGCAACGAATGGACTGGAGCTTCTATGAAGGTATTGACGATGGTGTCATCATAAGCTCAACCAAACAAATATTTCCCCGAGCAGAAATGAACTTCGTGTGATATCATTATTAATCTCCACTTTTTGATGAATTTTAGTGGAGGTACGTGTACCAAGAAGAAGAAAGCCCCCAACATACCTTGCTTGCTTGTTTGCCTGTCAGTCAAGAGTACAATTATTAGCAAATTACCACATCTATAGGATACCATGTCACTTCAATGATATTATAATTACGGGTTGATGAGCATGTTCTCAGCTTTCCTCTGAATTCCTTCACTGTACAAACAGTCATATTAGAAATTCTGCTCCTGATGGTTCTCTACTCTAATTCCAGCTTCCTGCTCTCCCACAGCAAGCAAAAAGAAGGTCCGATATTTCTTACTTTCTCTTCTTTGTTAAACGTACAAAACTCGTATACTTGTAGTAGTTGATCTATACATGAATGTTTCTGACATGTTCTTCTGTACGTTGTATGTTTTCCTCAAGAAGCCACAGCCGTCCAATAATTGGCCATGCATAAGGTTGTTGGAGTGCCAATAGTGCGTGACCATACCCATTGTGTGCCCTCCACTCTTCGCATCTCTGCCAACTGCCACAAGTATTGACGTGAGCACCATTCTCATTTTTATGTCCCTTTTAAGTTTATGTTAGGTTGGAAGAATGTTTCAGATTAGAAGCTTGCAGCCACTAGAATTTTAGAACATAAATTGCACATAGGAAGTAATCAATAGCTCAACTTTTAACTTCCTGGATAAAATTTCTAATAAGTTTGTTGTCAAGGGTGTTGGACTGTTTCCTAGAAAACATTTGCTGACATGTATAATGTGTTTAGCTTCTATGAAAATGTTCATGTAGTTTTCAAGTTTTAGTCCAGCTCCATTTTCTTGGTCTGTTTATGTGAAACTTGCAGCTCTTTCTTTGTGAATTAGGATAAACCCTACATCTCAAGTTTACTTGTGTTAATTAATAGAAATCAGAGACAGTAAATGAACTAGTGTTCCTTACTCTTCTATCCTTGAGCTCGAAGATAACTGAATCATCAGAAAATGGGATTGGCCTTGTCGGTGCTACCTGTGAATGTTCAAAACACTCATCATTGATTTCTAATGCTGTCCAGCATCCAGTTAGTATATGAATTAAAAAAAAAAAAGAGGAAAAGATTCTTATACCAACCTTTGGGTCACAGTTTCTATTATAATCACTATACTTCTCTGCAACATTCTCCAAGCTAGCTGCAAAATCTTTATCCATGCAAACTTCTTCATTATCATCATTTCCACCCTCTTGTGTTTGATCTTCGTCCATTAATTTTCCCAAATATGGGAAGCCATAGTTTTTCCATCTCCATGTCATTTTGTCCATATACCTAACGTACACTTTTCCATCTGAACCAACAAGAAAAAGTTGATTACCTTCAAAGCATGGGCTAGGGGAAGTGATCAAGGTTACACCTTTATTAGGTGTTCCATGTTCAATCCAATTCCATCCAACACGGTATTCCAATGATATTCAACCAGTCCACCATCTTCTGAAAGCATAAATAGTGAGCCTGTAAGTGATTGTGATGATGCCCTCATAGCAGTTCCAGGCAGTCTTGATAAAATCAAATGTTGCGACTGATAATGCTCATGCCACAATTCAGTCACTTTGTTATACTGGTATAGCTTTCCATTCCTTCCGATGACAAACACTATGTTGTCCCGGAACAGCTCCTGATCAACAATACTTGCAACTTTGGTATTTGGAGGGTTTTGACAATCTTTCCATTTGAATTTCCTCAGGGCAACCTGCACAGAAACTTGATTAAGTGATCAGCAATGGGCTGCTTTACAAGTCTGGGAAAATCACAGAAGTACTTTTTCTGCTGTGGCTTTCTAGCCTTCAGTAGGAGTTTAAAGTAACATTTCAGAATATTTGTTTCTATTAATCAGTAATGTTTCTTGGTTGCCAGATCACATGAAATACTTGTATTGATGGTGATGATGCAATGACATAATGAAAAATTAAGTGAATCAGAAGTAGGAAAATAAATTCTCTGATGCTTTTAATCTTTTGTACACATTGGAGTTGTATACCAATAGAAATAATCTGGTTTATTTGATTCCTGCTACTTACTGTGAACTGCAGTAGTCTTCCATTTTTGCTCACTAAGAAGATTGCATCTTCTTCTGAAACTTTCAGAGCTTTACCTGGAATCCCATCCCATGGAGGGCCTCCGATAACATGTCCGAGATTCTTCATGGCAGTGCAATTCACCCATGCTAGCCCCTCACCGCTTCTTTCTCTTATAAGCAGACTCCCATAAATGTCTACCAAAAACAGACTTCCATTGTAGTTTCCAAGGGCACCTTTCATTGGTGTTGGGTGGTCATGCCTTAGCCAAAGCCATAAATTTTCAGCATAAATATATTCAAAAGTCAAACCACCATCAGTAATAAGGAAAAATGATTTGCCTCCATGCATCATTCGCAGACGAAAGTTAGTGTTGATCCAATTATCTGGGAATCTATATTCTTTCGAAACTTTCTTTGGTCCATTAGCACCTGCAAATAGGTAATCTTGTTGTGCTTGACTTCCCTTTCGCCTTCTTGCCATTGATCTTGTAATTCCTTGATCATTTGGCTCATCTTTTATGCCTTCAAGACAGTTCATCGGTCCACGTTCTTCTCTGCAATACTCAGCATTCCACCCTTCAGTCTCTGGAGCATCTAATATTGACCATACATATTTAATTGATATCTTTTTTTGGAGATTGACTTGATGATTCGGTCCTGTATTTTCTCCACCGAGTCCAGGTAGATGCAATTCTGCAAGTCTACCATCATGCAGTGCGAAAACTATTCTGCCAACTTGTACTTGTAACCCAGAAATTCCACTTGCAACTTTTGCATGCGGGGGATGCATATGACCCGACCATGCCTCAGGAATTTGGTTTCCCTGATCAGTGCCTGGCTTCAAGAGAAAAGGTTAGGTCTGACTTAACAATGATTTTGCTACAAACAGCAAACATGTTCAATGATACACAAAGGTGCAAATCAGTCAAAAACCATGGCTTTCATCTTATTGAATTATTTAAAAATTCACAATCAATCTACCATAATTTCTTTAAGAAATGGTTCCAAAAACAAAACATCTGTGATTTTTGTTCTTCCAAAATTTCTTTACTAGGCAATTGTGAAAGCTATTAATCTCATTGAAGGAGCAGTGCAGAAGAACAACCTATTTTCAATACTACTTCTATTGGTTTTATTGCTAGCTAGGTGCATTTCTCTGTTGTGCCAACTTTTCAAACATACCAAGAGCTTTGAATAAAGAATGGATTTCAATTCCATGAGAATCTTAATGTGCAACCAGAGGAATTATATGTTATTCCTGTTTTCACCAGCCAGTCATGACATATGGAATTCCCTAGGAGTTTCAAAAGTTGCCCTTTCCCTTCCCTGAATAGGTTATTTGGAATTTTCCAGTCCTTTGATGAACCGCCTTACTGTTCTAAGGGGGAGACAAAGCCTGCTTCCAGAATTAGGATTAGGAATTTAAAATATATAAACTGGTTACTTGATCTCAACTCAATGGAATAGCATTCTCTGATGGCTTCCCAGAGGATGCATTTTCCTTGGTTTTCCATATGCGAGTCTGAGTAGTGAATTGGATATATACGAGTGAAAACCAGAAAAACCATACTTGGGTTGTCTTTGTTATGTGACTGTCCTTCATTGAGTCTATAAAGGCATCTCATTAGAAAGCATAAGAAGAAGAAGAAGAATAGCGAAAAGCCTCACCATTTTGAGATTGAAAACAGTTTATAGTAACTGCTTCACTCACCTGACTGTTTTGATATTCGATACTCAAAAACCGATCCAGAGGATGTGGTGAAAAATAATGACAAGAATTTATCATTTGTCTCATCTTGAAGACCTGGTGTGATAGATGTCAACTGATGATCTTTGGGACTTCCATGGACTATCCATTTCCACTTCCTTTGGTTCAATCGTCTCTCTACCAATTTACCACCCTGGATATACAGAATACATTGTGAGTAGAGGCCAGGAAATCATTTAGCTTCCTTGGAAACAAGAAGATTTTCATAATACTTCTGCTGTGTACATTGTTCCCCCTATTTGGTTTACCTTTTTTTTCTTTCACTTTCTGTTGTCTGTGTGTTTGTGCGCATTATATTTACAAATATGGTACCTTAGTTAAAAGAAAAAGAGAGATGGAGTAGTCTCCACTCAAGCCATGTAGTGTGCATCCCATCGATGGCATCAGAGAAGCATCTTCAACTTTCCCTTCTGTCCATATATGCTTCTTCCATGATGGTTTTGACCTCCTATCGTATTCGTAGAGATCACCTGTAGAACTGCTTTGCAGCACACATTTTTTTCTTTTTCAAATGCAAAGAAGATAATAGCCGAGAACCAATGAGACAGCTTAGCCACAAAGCATGGCTTGGTTGGGACATTGTCCTACACAGAATATCTGATTATAACTACTGGCAACTTCACATTTAATTTGATGTTTGCCGGTACACTTCTCAATTAGATATACTCTGTGTTAACCCGTCCAAAAAGGTTATTATTGATTTCTTTTAATTTGAGTTGTTGATTTGAGATAGATCTAACCTTACGGTATATACTACTTCTGGTCTAATAGTAGCAACAGCAGCAATTGCTGCAACATCTGCACCAGGTGGTCGCCCGTGATTTTCCCATCTGTTCTATGTTTACAGCATAAACTTCGTTAATATTAGAGTCTCCCCATCAGAATCTACTCTGTAAGCAGAGATTAAAATTCAAAAAACAATAAAACTAGTTGTAGTCAAGACAGCTTTTAGTTTTAGAAATTCTAGTTTTACCTTGGAGGTTCTGCCTCACTAAGTTCTAATAACGAGCCATTCTTTGTGCAGAAATAAATTTTCCTGACAAATAATACAGTGAAAGCAAGGAGTTAATGACTACATTAGCTGCAGTAAAGTAGCGTGATTACGCTGTTTCAGACTCTTGGTATGTATAATTCACTGAACGGAAAGTCTTGAAACTGAAGTGATGCACTCACAACCCATCATGTGAAATGACGCCTGACTTTATTGGGATCGATGAACTTTGTCCTGCTTCTTTATTTGTGCTTTCGTCGAGAGTAGGTGTGAACTCTGTCCAAATTGGCTGTGAGCGCTCACTGAGTCTCATCTGAAAAGGAGAAAAAATGATCCAACACATGAAACAGTAGTGCATTTGACAGTTATAGTGATCAGCAAATCCATTTTTATCAAGCAGGCATCAAAGCACGCTTGACCATCAAATTCAGATCACTCCCTGAGTTTGTTAGCACATATGTCCTGAAGTGGAAGAACTAGCTTTTGTTTCGATTGAACAGTATTAATTAATACGAGAAAATTGCTCATGCATGAAGAAAATCATGGGACCATTGCACGAGCAACTTCAAAGACAAAACATGTGTTAGAGCTAATTAACATAGAGCCAGCCCAGTTTATGCAAGAGTGCCATGCCTGAATGTTTCGACTTGAGTTGTGACATGGTTATACTGATTACAAGTGCTTGTATAACACAGATTGCAGATTTGATGGTAGCTAGAAAAAAAGTATGTATAAACTTTCCTGATTCAATCCAATACTACTGGAAGACAAAAGGCTCTTGCAACTACTATGCAATCAAGGTTTGCAGGTCTACAGGTCTGATAGTAGTAATTAGCAAACATTTCTGCCTCGCCAAACTAAAACTTGTAGAAACAGGATAGGTAGATATAAAATAAAGGAGCAAAATATAGATGATCTTAGAAGTAATTGAAACCACGAGCTTTTTTTGAATTAAGCTAGATGACTGCAAAGATGCCTCATATTATATATGGTTTCTTCCATGATCATATAGACAAGAGAGCAACTTTTATGAGCTGAAAAAAAGACTAGTACCTGAAATAGGATTCCTGATTCTGATAGAGCAAGAATACTTTGATTGACAATAAAGATACAGATTGCATGACCAACCAATACTGGTAGATCATGGGGTGCTATCACCCACTGGACTCCATTCCAGAACCTCTCATAGATAGACCCACTTTCACCAGTTACCCAAATCGATGACTCAGACATTTTGGTCAACGAAATCCTCTTCCTCAATGGCAGAACAATCTCAGAATTCTGTTCTTTTCCTCCATCCCCATCCTTCCTTTTCAGACTCCCAGTTTTCTTGGTAACATCATTTTGTCTTTCTAACTGCTCTTCTGCATCTCTTGTAACCGGATGAATTGAACCAACTTTAGTGCAGTTGTCATTAACACAAGAGACAAGGTCATATGGCAGCTCCACTTCAACCCATGTTTTCGATTGCTCCTGGAAACTCCCAGAAACGATCAGTTTCTGCTCAAATTTTCTATTATTTTGTGGAGCATAGTTATGTGGGCACCAAGAATAAGAACCAAAGCTCGATGTCAAGAGGACCAAGATGAGAAATATTAAATGAAACAAAGGCATAATGGCATGGGAGAATCTGGTGATAATAGGCCAGAATCCAGATACATACACACACAAAGACTTGGAAACTAAGTCATGCAGGGGGTGTCAAGTACAACTTATTTTGGTTTTTTATACCCCTTGTGGTGCCCATATAGTGTCATAACAAGAGAAAGGCCACAGGAAACTACTAGAAGGACTTGGCCATCATTTATGGAAAAAACTAGGAGCTCTTTTCATGGCCTTCTCAGCAGGACCATAGTAAATCCAGAGGGAAGGTTGTGGGTGTCCGTACATGGGAGAGATGTTAGTTAACATTGACAGCGTGTTTTTCCTAGGTTTTAACAACCTCTTCATCTATCATCTCTCTGTGGTTAGAATAATTAAGGCGGTGATTATGTCTTTTGGTGGGGTTGCTGAGCTTGCTTACTTTGTAAAGCTGTGACTGTGCTTCACATTTCTTAGCAGCTAGTAATGATCTTCTCACCCAGTCATGACTTTGTGACTCCGGGCCGAGTTTCTATTTAATTATACGATGCTCTGCAAACGGTAAAAAGAAATAAAATGTTTTTGTGGAGAATTCTTTCTGCTTTTATAAAGTTATTCCTTTATATCAAAGTAGCTGCACTACTCGCACTGCATTCCATGTTGCATATGCCAAAAGCTTGATAAAATGATAGGATGATTATGGCCATCCAGTTGATGTGGTGGCGGTGGCGGTGGTGGGCATACCAGATGTAATCATATCATGGGTCGCTCGATTTCTTTGAGTAGACTTGTGAACATGTTTTTTCCAGGTAAACCCCCTCCCCCTTTTTCAACACTGATTGAAGCTAAATTCTAAAGAGATGAGGTAAGAAGATGCCATCGGTTTTTTTCCCGGGAGTCATTATGGCTTTGAAAGAGACACCACCACCGTAGTGGCAAGCTGTGGACTTGCAACTCTCTTTTTTTACAATTTTTATTTTTTTAGTCAAAACTGTCTTTTCTCGTCCATGTGATTTTGTTTTTATTTTGACAATATCAAGTCTTTTTTATTATTAATAATATGTTTAATTAAATAAAAAACTAACGGTGACTAAAAAATATTCATAAGAATTCTAATGACTTGAATATAAATGAAAAAATGTATTTGTTTTTTCAAAAAACTCATTTTTCTTGTTCATGTATTTTTTTTTTTGATGAATGTTTTTTTTATTAGAAGCATTATTTTTTAAATAAAAGTTATTATGACTATGGATTCAAATTTCAATAAAAAAAACAAAAAAAAAACTATGAATCAAGTCATTTTTAAGCACTTGTATGAATAAATATAAGAATAATAAATCTAAAAAATTATATGAAAAAAGAAATAAATAAATGTTATATTCTTATTGAATATTAATGAGAAAAGTTTTTTAAAAAAATTTCCATGTTAGATTAATTAATAATTATCCACGGAGTAATTGTTAATATTATCATGAAAAGCTTTACTTTTTTAAGAAAAAGTATGACATAATTGAATAATTATTTAAATATTATTTACATAAATTTATATAAATATAATTTAATTTCTAAAAAGATATATATAAAAAAGGTGAAGGTTATTTAATAAAAATGCATGAAAGATGAGCTCATGCGCCTCGCTAAAAGAAAAAGCTCAGGCACCTGGAAAGAAAGACACACATACCTTACTATTTAAAATAAAAAATGAAAAAACAACTTTTCTTTTAATGGAAAAAAAACAAAATTGTTCCTTTAGATAGATAAGTCATCGTCTTTTAGTTCAAAATTCAGCATCTTCAATGATCAAAAAGTAGTGTTATAAGTTTTGGGACCTAAAAATCTAAAATCCAATTTATTTTAACCTAAAAACACTCAAGAAATCTTTATAAAGCTATTTTCAATCTTAATACATTATTTAATTAATTTAAAAATTATATATCAAATCAAAACAAAACAAAATTCATGTGCTTCAACCTCTTCTTTTTGCACATTTGAAGGGTCGAATATTTATTAAGCTTTTTGGTCAGCATATCACTAGCCGAACACTTTCCTTCCCTTAACCTTTTTCCACAATTTTTTTTTTTCATCTCTCAATAAAGATTAAAATATGATAAAAATAAATTTTAAAATCAAATTGTGAAAAGTTAAAACAACATAAACCAAATAATACATAAACAAAACTTCAGAAATCAAATAAGTTTTATGTGCTTTTAAAAGGTAAGAATAAAAATGAGTTTTTTTTTTGTTGAATTCGATTTTTTTTTATATATATTTTTTAGTTATGATATAAAATTATATTTTATAGCATTAATTTATCTTTAACATATTATTTGATATTTCACATATGGGTGCTAAGTAAATAAAATCTCAACACATGAAACCATGCTACTATAACCTGGGAGTGTAAAAAAAAAAAAAATTAATATCCTAAATAAATAAAAAAATACAATTAATGTACAATGCATAGTAGAATTCAGTCAGCTTCTACTGTTGGTACACAATAAATGTCCCAGCTTTTTTATTTTTTTAATTGGAAAGAGTCCCCGAGGCTGATTTTCCAATAAATTCGTTAATTTGTTTAAAAAACAATCAATTTTTTTTT
>CM055354.1:665923-668423 GCA_029228515.1 Populus alba x Populus x berolinensis | reverse complement strand
CCCAACGGCTTGGAGCGGGTCACAGGGACGGTTGCCGGAATCGTGACGTCGCGCCAAGCCGTTGGGCGCGTTGGGGCTGCCTATTGGTTGGCACGAGCGCTGGCAAATCAGAGTGCGTGCGCGCCCGCAGCCGCGGATAAGCAGCCCCAACGCGCCCAACGGCTTGGAGCGGGTCACAGGGACGGTGGCCGGAATCGTGACGTCGCGCCAAGCCGTTGGGCGCGTTGGGGCTGCCTATTGGTTGGCACGAGCGCTGGCAAATCAGAGTGCGTGCGCGCCCGCAGCCGCGGATAAGCAGCCCCAACGCGCCCAACGGCTTGGAGCGGGTCACAGGGACGGTGGCCGGAATCGGGTCGTCGCCGGCCGGAAAACGGGTCATCGATGGCGGCGTTACTTCGGGCCATGAGGCCCCCACGTTAGTCCGAGCATAGCAGCAGCCCACAAATCCCCCGCGGCAGGCCTATGGGCGCCAGCCAGCGCGCCCCATGGCCAGCCAGGGGGCACCCCCCTAAAGAGCTATAAGTGTTATTGCAGCTCTGGCAGGGGTAGACACTACTAGGTCCCAGCTGTCACCCCCCCTCTAAAAAATTCATTTCTTGGTATTTTGAGCTGAAATTTTGCACATATGTTGGCAAAAATCCAATCCAACTTTATAAATTTTCCCAGATTTTTTCGAGGTCGGGAAGTATTTTTTTTTATTTTCCTACCATTAAAAATCAAGGAAATACGCAAAAATAGGAACCGGCCCGGAATGACCCCAAATTCGGCTGGCAGCCTCACAAAAATATGGCTGATTTTACTGGATTGGTTTCATGTGGAAAGCACGACGTTTTCTTGGCGGGATGCGAGAAAACCGGCAGCGCGCATGCGCGGCCAGCGACGTCGGGCTGGCCCCAGCAGCGCCTAGCCTCTCCCGCGCGGGGGGCAGGCAAGAGCGCAGGGGCCCCGGGCCCGAAGGCAGCCCCCCCGCGCGGCAAGACAGCAAGCCAGCGGGGGCTGTCCGCGCTGCCGATTTTTCCCACTGCTGGCATCGCTGCCGCTGCCCCGGGCCCGAAGGCAGCCCCCCCGCGGGCACGACAGCAAGCCAGCGGGGGCTGTCCGCGCTGCCGATTTTTCCCACTGCTGGCATCGCTGCCGCTGCCCCGGGCCCGAAGGCAGCCCCCCCGCGGGCAAGACAGCAAGCCAGCGGGGCTGTCCGCGCTGCCGATTTTTCCCACTGCTGGCATCGCTGCCGCTGCCCCGGGCCCGAAGGCAGCCCCCCCGCGGGCAAGACAGCAAGCCAGCGGGGGCTGTCCGCGCTGCCGATTTTTCCCACTGCTGGCATCGCTGCCGCTGCCCCGGGCCCGAAGGCAGCCCCCCCGCGGGCAAGACAGCAAGCCAGCGGGGGCTGTCCGCGCTGCCGATTTTTCCCACTGCTGGCATCGCTGCCGCTGCCCCGGGCCCGAAGGCAGCCCCCCCGCGGGCACGACAGCAAGCCAGCGGGGGCTGTCCGCGCTGCCGATTTTTCCCACTGCTGGCATCGCTGCCGCTGCCCCGGGCCCGAAGGCAGCCCCCCCGCGGGCACGACAGCAAGCCAGCGGGGGCTGTCCGCGCTGCCGATTTTTCCCACTGCTGGCATCGCTGCCGCTGCCCCGGGCCCGAAGGCAGCCCCCCCGCGGGCACGACAGCAAGCCAGCGGGGGCTGTCCGCGCTGCCGATTTTTCCCACTGCTGGCATCGCTGCCGCTGCCCCGGGCCCGAAGGCAGCCCCCCCGCGGGCACGACAGCAAGCCAGCGGGGGCTGTCCGCGCTGCCGATTTTTCCCACTGCTGGCATCGCTGCCGCTGCCCCGGGCCCGAAGGCAGCCCCCCCGCGGGCACGACAGCAAGCCAGCGGGGGCTGTCCGCGCTGCCGATTTTTCCCACTGCTGGCATCGCTGCCGCTGCCCCGGGCCCGAAGGCAGCCCCCCGCGGGCACGACAGCAAGCCAGCGGGGGCTGTCCGCGCTGCCGATTTTTCCCACTGCTGGCATCGCTGCCGCTGCCCCGGGCCCGAAGGCAGCCCCCCCGCGGGCACGACAGCAAGCCAGCGGGGGCTGTCCGCGCTGCCGATTTTTCCCACTGCTGGCATCGCTGCCGCTGCCCCGGGCCCGAAGGCAGCCCCCCCGCGGGCACGACAGCAAGCCAGCGGGGGCTGTCCGCGCTGCCGATTTTTCCCACTGCTGGCATCGCTGCCGCAGAGTGTGCGTAGCCTCTCCCGCGCGGGGGGCAGGCAAGAGCGCAGGGGGGCAAGGCCCGAAGGCAGCCCCCCCGCGGGTAAGATAGCCAGCCAGCAGGGGCTGTCCCCGCGTCAGCCCCCGTTGCGCAGCGCGGCATGGAAATCATTGCCGCGCGCGCGCGCGCGCCCAATCGCCCAAGAGCCCAAGGGCCCCCAAGGGCCCCAGGCCCTCAGGCCCCAGCGCCCCAGCGCCAAGCGCAGACGCGGGCGCGGGCGCGGGCGGGCGCGCGCGCGCGTGTGATTTTT
>CM055354.1:653423-655923 GCA_029228515.1 Populus alba x Populus x berolinensis | reverse complement strand
GGGGGGCAGGCAAGAGCGCAGGGGCCCCGGGCCCGAAGGCAGCCCCCCCGCGCGGCAAGACAGCAAGCCAGCGGGGGCTGTCCGCGCTGCCGATTTTTCCCACTGCTGGCATCGCTGCCGCTGCCCCGGGCCCGAAGGCAGCCCCCCCGCGGGCACGACAGCAAGCCAGCGGGGGCTGTCCGCGCTGCCGATTTTTCCCACTGCTGGCATCGCTGCCGCTGCCCCGGGCCCGAAGGCAGCCCCCCGCGGGCAAGACAGCAAGCCAGCGGGGGCTGTCCGCGCTGCCGATTTTTCCCACTGCTGGCATCGCTGCCGCTGCCCCGGGCCCGAAGGCAGCCCCCCCGCGGGCAAGACAGCAAGCCAGCGGGGGCTGTCCGCGCTGCCGATTTTTCCCACTGCTGGCATCGCTGCCGCTGCCCCGGGCCCGAAGGCAGCCCCCCCGCGGGCAAGACAGCAAGCCAGCGGGGGCTGTCCGCGCTGCCGATTTTTCCCACTGCTGGCATCGCTGCCGCTGCCCCGGGCCCGAAGGCAGCCCCCCCGCGGGCACGACAGCAAGCCAGCGGGGGCTGTCCGCGCTGCCGATTTTTCCCACTGCTGGCATCGCTGCCGCTGCCCCGGGCCCGAAGGCAGCCCCCCCGCGGGCACGACAGCAAGCCAGCGGGGGCTGTCCGCGCTGCCGATTTTTCCCACTGCTGGCATCGCTGCCGCTGCCCCGGGCCCGAAGGCAGCCCCCCCGCGGGCACGACAGCAAGCCAGCGGGGGCTGTCCGCGCTGCCGATTTTTCCCACTGCTGGCATCGCTGCCGCTGCCCCGGGCCCGAAGGCAGCCCCCCCGCGGGCACGACAGCAAGCCAGCGGGGGCTGTCCGCGCTGCCGATTTTTCCCACTGCTGGCATCGCTGCCGCTGCCCCGGGCCCGAAGGCAGCCCCCCCGCGGGCACGACAGCAAGCCAGCGGGGGCTGTCCGCGCTGCCGATTTTTCCCACTGCTGGCATCGCTGCCGCTGCCCCGGGCCCGAAGGCAGCCCCCCCGCGGGCACGACAGCAAGCCAGCGGGGGCTGTCCGCGCTGCCGATTTTTCCCACTGCTGGCATCGCTGCCGCTGCCCCGGGCCCGAAGGCAGCCCCCCCGCGGGCACGACAGCAAGCCAGCGGGGGCTGTCCGCGCTGCCGATTTTTCCCACTGCTGGCATCGCTGCCGCTGCCCCGGGCCCGAAGGCAGCCCCCCCGCGGGCACGACAGCAAGCCAGCGGGGGCTGTCCGCGCTGCCGATTTTTCCCACTGCTGGCATCGCTGCCGCAGAGTGTGCGTAGCCTCTCCCGCGCGGGGGGCAGGCAAGAGCGCAGGGGGGCAAGGCCCGAAGGCAGCCCCCCCGCGGGTAAGATAGCCAGCCAGCAGGGGCTGTCCCCGCGTCAGCCCCCGTTGCGCAGCGCGGCATGGAAATCATTGCCGCGCGCGCGCGCGCGCCCAATCGCCCAAGAGCCCAAGGGCCCCCAAGGGCCCCAGGCCCTCAGGCCCCAGCGCCCCAGCGCCAAGCGCAGACGCGGGCGCGGGCGCGGGCGGGCGCGCGCGCGCGTGTGATTTTTATAGGGCGGTGGTCGGAATCGGGTCGTCGCCGGCCGGAAAACGGGTCATCGATGGCGGCGTTACTTCGGGCCGTGAGGCCCCCCACGTGTGTAGCAGCAGCTCGCAAATCCCCCGCGGCAGGCCTATGGGCGCCAGCCAGCGCGCCCCATGGCCAGTCGGGGGGCACCCCCCTAAAGAGCTATAAGTGTTATTGCAGCTCTGGCAGGGGCAGACACTACTAGGTCCCAGCTGTCACCCCCCCTCTAAAAAATTCATTTCTTGGTATTTTGAGCTGAAATTTTGCACATAGGTTGGCAAAAATCCAATCCACCTTTATAAATTTTCCCAGATTTTTTCGAGGTCGGGAAGTATTTTTTTTTATTTTCCTACCATTAAAAATCAAGGAAATACGCAAAAATAGGAACCGGCCCGGAATGACCCCAAATTCGGCTGGCAGCCTCACAAAAATATGGCTGATTTTACTGGATTGATTTCACGTGGAAAGCATGACGTTTTCTTGGCGGGATGCGGGAAAACCGGCAGCGCGCATGCCGCGGCCACCGGAGGAGCCCCGGGAAAACTCTTGCTTTCACGGTCTTGGCCTCCCCTCACCACCATGGCCGGCCTCTAATCCCCCCCATCAGCAGTTGTGGCCGATAGGGCAGTGATTTGAACGACGCCGCCGGGTAATCGCACCCGGCCGACGCGGGGAGGAAGAGATCTCTTCTTCCAAGATAGCGAACAACACATCGGGAGTTATGTTGATAGGGCAGAGAATTGAATGACTCGTTGCGGGCAGCCAGCTGATAGGGCCTCCAGCTGCACAAATCCGCGCTGCCGATTTTTCCGACGTTGCCGATTTGTCTGAACAGCCCCTCGTTCGTCCGCGCTGCCGATTCCAACACTGCCTGCTGTGTCTGAACAGCCCCTGTTTCGTC
>CM055354.1:626638-645823 GCA_029228515.1 Populus alba x Populus x berolinensis | reverse complement strand
CTTGAGCATGTATGCTTCTGCTACTTGTTCTACATCACACTTCCTTCCGCAAACGGCGAAACGCTTTGACTCGGTGAGTTTCGCGGCATTCCGACTTCGATGCCCCGGTTGCCGAAATTCAGTTGCCTTTGAATTTCGGGTGATCCCTCTTGAGCATGTATGCTTCTGCTACTTGTTCTACATCACACTTCCTTCCGCAAACGGCGAAACGCTTTGACTCGGTGAGTTTCGCGGCATTCCGACTTCGATGCCCCGGTTGCCGAAATTCAGTTGCCTTTGAATTTCGGGTGATCCCTCTTGAGCATGTATGCTTCTGCTACTTGTTCTACATCACACTTTCTTCCGCAAACGGCGAAACGCTTTGACTCGGTGAGTTTCGCGGCATTCCGACTTCGATGCCCCGGTTGCCGAAATTCAGTTGCCTTTGAATTTCGGGTGATCCTCTTGAGCATGTATGCTTCTGCTACTTGTTCTACATCAGACTTCTTCCGCAAAGGCGAAACGCTTTGACTCGGTGAGTTTCGCGGCATTCCGACTTCGATGCCCCGGTTGCCGAAATTCAGTTGCCTTTGAATTTCGGGTGATCCCTCTTGAGCATGTATGCTTCTGCTACTTGTTCTACATCACACTTCCTTCCGCAAACGGCGAAACGCTTTGACTCGGTGAGTTTCGCGGCATTCCGACTTCGATGCCCCGGTTGCCGAAATTCAGTTGCCTTTGAATTTCGGGTGATCCCTCTTGAGCATGTATGCTTCTGCTACTTGTTCTACATCACACTTCTTCCGCAAACGGCGAAACGCTTTGACTCGGTGAGTTTCGCGGCATTCCGACTTCGATGCCCCGGTTGCCGAAATTCAGTTGCCTTTGAATTTCGGGTGATCCCTCTTGAGCATGTATGCTTCTGCTACTTGTTCTACATCACACTTTCTTCCGCAAACGGCGAAACGCTTTGACTCGGTGAGTTTCGCGGCATTCCGACTTCGATGCCCCGGTTGCCGAAATTCAGTTGCCTTTGAATTTCGGGTGATCCCTCTTGAGCATGTATGCTTCTGCTACTTGTTCTACATCACACTTCCTTCCGCAAACGGCGAAACGCTTTGACTCGGTGAGTTTCGCGGCATTCCGACTTCGATGCCCGGTTGCCGAAATTCAGTTGCCTTTGAATTTCGGGTGATCCCTCTTGAGCATGTATGCTTCTGCTACTTGTTCTACATCACACTTCCTTCCGCAAACGGCGAAACGCTTTGACTCGGTGAGTTTCGCGGCATTCCGACTTCGATGCCCCGTTGCCGAAATTCAGTTGCCTTTGAATTTCGGGTGATCCCTCTTGAGCATGTATGCTTCTGCTACTTGTTCTACATCACACTTCTTCCGCAAACGGCGAAACGCTTTGACTCGGTGAGTTTCGCGGCATTCCGACTTCGATCCCGGTTGCCGAAATTCAGTTGCCTTTGAATTTCGGGTGATCCCTCTTGAGCATGTATGCTTCTGCTACTTGTTCTACATCACACTTCCTTCCGCAAACGGCGAAACGCTTTGACTCGGTGAGTTTCGCGGCATTCCGACTTCGATGCCCGGTTGCCGAAATTCAGTTGCCTTTGAATTTCGGGTGATCCCTCTTGAGCATGTATGCTTCTGCTACTTGTTCTACATCACACTTCCTTCCGCAAACGGCGAAACGCTTTGACTCGGTGAGTTTCGCGGCATTCCGACTTCGATGCCCCGTTGCCGAAATTCAGTTGCCTTTGAATTTCGGGTGATCCCTCTTGAGCATGTATGCTTCTGCTACTTGTTCTACATCACACTTTCTTCCGCAAAGGCGAAACGCTTTGACTCGGTGAGTTTCGCGGCATTCCGACTTCGATGCCCCGGTTGCCGAAATTCAGTTGCCTTTGAATTTCGGGTGATCCCTCTTGAGCATGTATGCTTCTGCTACTTGTTCTACATCACACTTCTTCCGCAAACGGCGAAACGCTTTGACTCGGTGAGTTTCGCGGCATTCCGACTTCGATGCCCCGGTTGCCGAAATTCAGTTGCCTTTGAATTTCGGGTGATCCCTCTTGAGCATGTATGCTTCTGCTACTTGTTCTACATCACACTTCCTTCCGCAAACGCGAAACGCTTTGACTCGGTGAGTTTCGCGGCATTCCGACTTCGATGCCCCGGTTGCCGAAATTCAGTTGCCTTTGAATTTCGGGTGATCCCTCTTGAGCATGTATGCTTCTGCTACTTGTTCTACATCACACTTCCTTCCGCAAACGGCGAAACGCTTTGACTCGGTGAGTTTCGCGGCATTCCGACTTCGATGCCCGGTTGCCGAAATTCAGTTGCCTTTGAATTTCGGGTGATCCCTCTTGAGCATGTATGCTTCTGCTACTTGTTCTACATCACACTCCTTCCGCAAACGGCGAAACGCTTTGACTCGGTGAGTTTCGCGGCATTCCGACTTCGATGCCCCGGTTGCCGAAATTCAGTTGCCTTTGAATTTCGGGTGATCCCTCTTGAGCATGTATGCTTCTGCTACTTGTTCTACATCACACTTTCTTCCGCAAACGGCGAAACGCTTTGACTCGGTGAGTTTCGCGGCATTCCGACTTCGATGCCCGGTTGCCGAAATTCAGTTGCCTTTGAATTTCGGGTGATCCCTCTTGAGCATGTATGCTTCTGCTACTTGTTCTACATCACATTCCTTCCGCAAACGGCGAAACGCTTTGACTCGGTGAGTTTCGCGGCATTCCGACTTCGATGCCCGGTTGCCGAAATTCAGTTGCCTTTGAATTTCGGGTGATCCCTCTTGAGCATGTATGCTTCTGCTACTTGTTCTACATCACACTTCCTTCCGCAAACGGCGAAACGCTTTGACTCGGTGAGTTTCGCGGCATTCCGACTTCGATCCCGGTTGCCGAAATTCAGTTGCCTTTGAATTTCGGGTGATCCCTCTTGAGCATGTATGCTTCTGCTACTTGTTCTACATCACACTCCTTCCGCAAACGGCGAAACGCGCTTTGACTCGGTGAGTTTCGCGGCATTCCGACTTCGATGCCCGGTTGCCGAAATTCAGTTGCCTTTGAATTTCGGGTGATCCCTCTTGAGCATGTATGCTTCTGCTACTTGTTCTACATCACACTTCTTCCGCAAACGGCGAAACGCTTTGACTCGGTGATTTCGCGGCATTCCGACTTCGATGCCCCGGTTGCCGAAATTCAGTTGCCTTTGAATTTCGGGTGATCCCTCTTGAGCATGTATGCTTCTGCTACTTGTTCTACATCACACTTTCTTCCGCAAAAGCAAACGCTTTGACTCGGTGAGTTTCGCGGCATTCCGACTTCGATGCCCCGGTTGCCGAAATTCAGTTGCCTTTGAATTTCGGGTGATCCCTCTTGAGCATGTATGCTTCTGCTACTTGTTCTACATCACACTTTCTTCCGCAAACGGCGAAACGCTTTGACTCGGTGAGTTTCGCGGCATTCCGACTTCGATGCCCGGTTGCCGAAATTCAGTTGCCTTTGAATTTCGGGTGATCCCTCTTGAGCATGTATGCTTCTGCTACTTGTTCTACATCAGACTTCCTTCCGCAAACGGCGAAACGCTTTGACTCGGTGAGTTTCGCGGCATTCCGACTTCGATGCCCCGGTTGCCGAAATTCAGTTGCCTTTGAATTTCGGGTGATCCCTCTTGAGCATGTATGCTTCTGCTACTTGTTCTCTACCCATCCCTTCCCCGAAACGCCTTCCTTCCGCAAAACGGCCCGGTTTCCGAAATTCAGTTGCCTTTGAATTTCGACTCTCATGTTTGTAGTTTCTACGGATTTCGACTTCGATGCCACCCCTTCGCATCACTGAGTTGGCCGAATTTCGTTGCCCCGCTCCGGTTGAAAATTTCGGGTGATCCCTCTTGAGCATGTATGCTTCTGCTACTTGTTCTACATCACACTTCTTCCGCAAACGGCGAAACGCTTTGACTCGGTGAGTTTCGCGGCATTCCGACTTCGATGCCCCGGTTGCCGAAATTCAGTTGCCTTTGAATTTCGGGTGATCCCTCTTGAGCATGTATGCTTCTGCTACTTGTTCTACATCACACTTTCTTCCGCAAACGGCGAAACGCTTTGACTCGGTGAGTTTCGCGGCATTCCGACTTCGATGCCCCGGTTGCCGAAATTCAGTTGCCTTTGAATTTCGGGTGATCCCTCTTGAGCATGTATGCTTCTGCTACTTGTTCTACATCAGACTTTCTTCCGCAAACGGCGAAACGCTTTGACTCGGTGAGTTTCGCGGCATTCCGACTTCGATGCCCCGGTTGCCGAAATTCAGTTGCCTTTGAATTTCGGGTGATCCCTCTTGAGCATGTATGCTTCTGCTACTTGTTCTACATCACACTTCCTTCCGCAAACGGCGAAACGCTTTGACTCGGTGAGTTTCGCGGCATTCCGACTTCGATGCCCCGGTTGCCGAAATTCAGTTGCCTTTGAATTTCGGGTGATCCCTCTTGAGCATGTATGCTTCTGCTACTTGTTCTACATCACACTTCCTTCCGCAAACGGCGAAACGCTTTGACTCGGTGAGTTTCGCGGCATTCCGACTTCGATGCCCCGGTTGCCGAAATTCAGTTGCCTTTGAATTTCGGGTGATCCCTCTTGAGCATGTATGCTTCTGCTACTTGTTCTACATCACACTTCTTCCGCAAACGGCGAAACGCTTTGACTCGGTGAGTTTCGCGGCATTCCGACTTCGATGCCCCGGTTGCCGAAATTCAGTTGCCTTTGAATTTCGGGTGATCCCTCTTGAGCATGTATGCTTCTGCTACTTGTTCTACATCAGACTTTCTTCCGCAAACGGCGAAACGCTTTGACTCGGTGAGTTTCGCGGCATTCCGACTTCGATGCCCGGTTGCCGAAATTCAGTTGCCTTTGAATTTCGGGTGATCCCTCTTGAGCATGTATGCTTCTGCTACTTGTTCTACATCAGACTTCCTTCCGCAAACGGCGAAACGCTTTGACTCGGTGAGTTTCGCGGCATTCCGACTTCGATGCCCCGGTTGCCGAAATTCAGTTGCCTTTGAATTTCGGGTGATCCCTCTTGAGCATGTATGCTTCTGCTACTTGTTCTACATCACACTTCCTTCCGCAAACGGCGAAACGCTTTGACTCGGTGAGTTTCGCGGCATTCCGACTTCGATGCCCCGGTTGCCGAAATTCAGTTGCCTTTGAATTTCGGGTGATCCCTCTTGAGCATGTATGCTTCTGCTACTTGTTCTACATCACACTTCCTTCCGCAAACGGCGAAACGCTTTGACTCGGTGAGTTTCGCGGCATTCCGACTTCGATGCCCCGGTTGCCGAAATTCAGTTGCCTTTGAATTTCGGGTGATCCCTCTTGAGCATGTATGCTTCTGCTACTTGTTCTACATCACACTTCCTTCCGCAAACGGCGAACGCTTTGACTCGGTGAGTTTCGCGGCATTCCGACTTCGATGCCCGGTTGCCGAAATTCAGTTGCCTTTGAATTTCGGGTGATCCCTCTTGAGCATGTATGCTTCTGCTACTTGTTCTACATCACACTTCCTTCCGCAAACGGCGAAACGCTTTGATCGGTGAGTTTGCGGCATTCCGCGAAATTCGATGTGCCTGTACTTCTTTCTTCGCTGGGGGGGTGACTTGATTCCCCTCGCCCGGTTGCCGAAATTCAGTTGCCTTTGAATTTCGGGTGATCCCTCTTGAGCATGTATGCTTCTGCTACTTGTTCTACATCACCTTCTTCCGCAAACGGCGAAACGCTTTGACTCGGTGAGTTTCGCGGCATTCCGACTTCGATGCCCCGGTTGCCGAAATTCAGTTGCCTTTGAATTTCGGGTGATCCCTCTTGAGCATGTATGCTTCTGCTACTTGTTCTACATCACACTTCCTTCGCAAAAGCGAAACGCTTTGACTCGGTGAGTTTCGCGGCATTCCGACTTCGATGCCCGGTTGCCGAAATTCAGTTGCCTTTGAATTTCGGGTGATCCCTCTTGAGCATGTATGCTTCTGCTACTTGTTCTACATCAGACTTCCTTCCGCAAACGCGAAACGCTTTGACTCGGTGAGTTTCGCGGCATTCCGACTTCGATGCCCGGTTGCCGAAATTCAGTTGCCTTTGAATTTCGGGTGATCCCTCTTGAGCATGTATGCTTCTGCTACTTGTTCTACATCAGACTTCTTCCGCAAACGGCGAAACGCTTTGACTCGGTGAGTTTCGCGGCATTCCGACTTCGATGCCCCGGTTGCCGAAATTCAGTTGCCTTTGAATTTCGGGTGATCCCTCTTGAGCATGTATGCTTCTGCTACTTGTTCTACATCACACTTCCTTCCGCAAACGGCGAAACGCTTTGACTCGGTGAGTTTCGCGGCATTCCGACTTCGATGCCCCGGTTGCCGAAATTCAGTTGCCTTTGAATTTCGGGTGATCCCTCTTGAGCATGTATGCTTCTGCTACTTGTTCTACATCACACTTCCTTCCGCAAACGCGCGAAACGCTTTGACTCGGTGAGTTTCGCGGCATTCCGACTTCGATGCCCCGGTTGCCGAAATTCAGTTGCCTTTGAATTTCGGGTGATCCTCTTGAGCATGTATGCTTCTGCTACTTGTTCTACATCACACTTCCTTCCGCAAACGGCGAAACGCTTTGACTCGGTGAGTTTCGCGGCATTCCGACTTCGATGCCCCGGTTGCCGAAATTCAGTTGCCTTTGAATTTCGGGTGATCCCTCTTGAGCATGTATGCTTCTGCTACTTGTTCTACATCAGACTTCCTTCCGCAAACGGCGAAACGCTTTGACTCGGTGAGTTTCGCGGCATTCCGACTTCGATGCCCCGGTTGCCGAAATTCAGTTGCCTTTGAATTTCGGGTGATCCCTCTTGAGCATGTATGCTTCTGCTACTTGTTCTACATCAGACTTCCTTCCGCAAACGGCGAAACGCTTTGACTCGGTGAGTTTCGCGGCATTCCGACTTCGATGCCCGGTTGCCGAAATTCAGTTGCCTTTGAATTTCGGGTGATCCCTCTTGAGCATGTATGCTTCTGCTACTTGTTCTACATCAGACTTTCTTCCGCAAACGGCGAAACGCTTTGACTCGGTGAGTTTCGCGGCATTCCGACTTCGATCCCGGTTGCCGAAATTCAGTTGCCTTTGAATTTCGGGTGATCCCTCTTGAGCATGTATGCTTCTGCTACTTGTTCTACATCACACTTCTTCCGCAAACGGCGAAACGCTTTGACTCGGTGAGTTTCGCGGCATTCCGACTTCGATGCCCCGGTTGCCGAAATTCAGTTGCCTTTGAATTTCGGGTGATCCCTCTTGAGCATGTATGCTTCTGCTACTTGTTCTACATCACACTTCTTCCGCAAACGGCGAAACGCTTTGACTCGATTCGACTTCGATGCCCGGTTGCCGAAATTCAGTTGCCTTTGAATTTCGGGTGATCCCTCTTGAGCATGTATGCTTCTGCTACTTGTTCTACATCAGACTTTCTTCCGCAAACGGCGAAACGCTTTGACTCGGTGAGTTTCGCGGCATTCCGACTTCGATGCCCCGGTTGCCGAAATTCAGTTGCCTTTGAATTTCGGGTGATCCCTCTTGAGCATGTATGCTTCTGCTACTTGTTCTACATCACACTTCTTCCGCAAACGGCGAAACGCTTTGACTCGGTGAGTTTCGCGGCATTCCGACTTCGATGCCCGGTTGCCGAAATTCAGTTGCCTTTGAATTTCGGGTGATCCCTCTTGAGCATGTATGCTTCTGCTACTTGTTCTACATCAGACTTCTTCCGCAAACGGCGAAACGCTTTGACTCGGTGAGTTTCGCGGCATTCCGACTTCGATGCCCCGTTGCCGAAATTCAGTTGCCTTTGAATTTCGGGTGATCCCTCTTGAGCATGTATGCTTCTGCTACTTGTTCTACATCACACTTCTTCCGCAAACGGCGAAACGCTTTGACTCGGTGAGTTTCGCGGCATTCCGACTTCGATGCCCGGTTGCCGAAATTCAGTTGCCTTTGAATTTCGGGTGATCCCTCTTGAGCATGTATGCTTCTGCTACTTGTTCTACATCACACTTCCTTCCGCAAACGGCGAAACGCTTTGACTCGGTGAGTTTCGCGGCATTCGATCGATGCGGTTGCCGAAATTCAGTTGCCTTTGAATTTCGGGTGATCCCTCTTGAGCATGTATGCTTCTGCTACTTGTTCTACATCACACTTTCTTCCGCAAACGGCGAAACGCTTTGACTCGGTGAGTTTCGCGGCATTCCGACTTCGATGCCCCGGTTGCCGAAATTCAGTTGCCTTTGAATTTCGGGTGATCCCTCTTGAGCATGTATGCTTCTGCTACTTGTTCTACATCAGACTTCTTCCGCAAACGGCGAAACGCTTTGACTCGGTGAGTTTCGCGGCATTCCGACTTCGATGCCCCGGTTGCCGAAATTCAGTTGCCTTTGAATTTCGGGTGATCCCTCTTGAGCATGTATGCTTCTGCTACTTGTTCTACATCACACTTCTTCCGCAAACGGCGAAACGCTTTGACTCGGTGAGTTTCGCGGCATTCCGACTTCGATGCCCCGGTTGCCGAAATTCAGTTGCCTTTGAATTTCGGGTGATCCCTCTTGAGCATGTATGCTTCTGCTACTTGTTCTACATCACACTTCCTTCCGCAAACGGCGAAACGCTTTGACTCGGTGAGTTTCGCGGCATTCCGACTTCGATGCCCCGGTTGCCGAAATTCAGTTGCCTTTGAATTTCGGGTGATCCCTCTTGAGCATGTATGCTTCTGCTACTTGTTCTACATCACCTTCCTTCCGCAAACGGCGAAACGCTTTGACTCGGTGAGTTTCGCGGCATTCCGACTTCGATGCCCGGTTGCCGAAATTCAGTTGCCTTTGAATTTCGGGTGATCCCTCTTGAGCATGTATGCTTCTGCTACTTGTTCTACATCCACTTCCTTCCGCAAACGGCGAAACGCTTTGACTCGGTGAGTTTCGCGGCATTCCGACTTCGATGCCCCGGTTGCCGAAATTCAGTTGCCTTTGAATTTCGGGTGATCCCTCTTGAGCATGTATGCTTCTGCTACTTGTTCTACATCACACTTCTTCCGCAAACGGCGAAACGCTTTGACTCGGTGAGTTTCGCGGCATTCCGACTTCGATGCCCCGGTTGCCGAAATTCAGTTGCCTTTGAATTTCGGGTGATCCCTCTTGAGCATGTATGCTTCTGCTACTTGTTCTACATCACACTTCTTCCGCAAACGGCGAAACGCTTTGACTCGGTGAGTTTCGCGGCATTCCGACTTCGATGCCCCGGTTGCCGAAATTCAGTTGCCTTTGAATTTCGGGTGATCCCTCTTGAGCATGTATGCTTCTGCTACTTGTTCTACATCACTTCCTTCCGCAAACGGCGAAACGCTTTGACTCGGTGAGTTTCGCGGCATTCCGACTTCGATGCCCCGGTTGCCGAAATTCAGTTGCCTTTGAATTTCGGGTGATCCCTCTTGAGCATGTATGCTTCTGCTACTTGTTCTACATCACACTTCTTCCGCAAACGGCGAAACGCTTTGACTCGGTGAGTTTCGCGGCATTCCGACTTCGATGCCCCGGTTGCCGAAATTCAGTTGCCTTTGAATTTCGGGTGATCCCTCTTGAGCATGTATGCTTCTGCTACTTGTTCTACATCACACTTCTTCCGCAAACGGCGAAACGCTTTGACTCGGTGAGTTTCGCGGCATTCCGACTTCGATGCCCCGGTTGCCGAAATTCAGTTGCCTTTGAATTTCGGGTGATCCCTCTTGAGCATGTATGCTTCTGCTACTTGTTCTACATCAGACTTCTTCCGCAAACGGCGAAACGCTTTGACTCGGTGAGTTTCGCGGCATTCCGACTTCGATGCCCCGGTTGCCGAAATTCAGTTGCCTTTGAATTTCGGGTGATCCCTCTTGAGCATGTATGCTTCTGCTACTTGTTCTACATCACACTTCTTCCGCAAACGGCGAAACGCTTTGACTCGGTGAGTTTCGCGGCATTCCGACTTCGATGCCCGGTTGCCGAAATTCAGTTGCCTTTGAATTTCGGGTGATCCCTCTTGAGCATGTATGCTTCTGCTACTTGTTCTACATCACACTTCTTCCGCAAACGGCGAAACGCTTTGACTCGGTGAGTTTCGCGGCATTCCGACTTCGATGCCCCGGTTGCCGAAATTCAGTTGCCTTTGAATTTCGGGTGATCCCTCTTGAGCATGTATGCTTCTGCTACTTGTTCTACATCACACTTCTTCCGCAAACGGCGAAACGCTTTGACTCGGTGAGTTTCGCGGCATTCCGACTTCGATGCCCCGGTTGCCGAAATTCAGTTGCCTTTGAATTTCGGGTGATCCCTCTTGAGCATGTATGCTTCTGCTACTTGTTCTACATCACACTTCTTCCGCAAACGGCGAAACGCTTTGACTCGGTGAGTTTCGCGGCATTCCGACTTCGATGCCCCGGTTGCCGAAATTCAGTTGCCTTTGAATTTCGGGTGATCCCTCTTGAGCATGTATGCTTCTGCTACTTGTTCTACATCACACTTCCTTCCGCAAAGGCGAAACGCTTTGACTCGGTGAGTTTCGCGGCATTCCGACTTCGATGCCCGGTTGCCGAAATTCAGTTGCCTTTGAATTTCGGGTGATCCCTCTTGAGCATGTATGCTTCTGCTACTTGTTCTACATCACACTTCCTTCCGCAAACGGCGAAACGCTTTGACTCGGTGAGTTTCGCGGCATTCCGACTTCGATGCCCCGGTTGCCGAAATTCAGTTGCCTTTGAATTTCGGGTGATCCCTCTTGAGCATGTATGCTTCTGCTACTTGTTCTACATCAGACTTCCTTCCGCAAACGGCGAAACGCTTTGACTCGGTGAGTTTCGCGGCATTCCGACTTCGATGCCCGGTTGCCGAAATTCAGTTGCCTTTGAATTTCGGGTGATCCCTCTTGAGCATGTATGCTTCTGCTACTTGTTCTACATCACACTTCCTTCCGCAAACGGCGAAACGCTTTGACTCGGTGAGTTTCGCGGCATTCCGACTTCGATGCCCCGGTTGCCGAAATTCAGTTGCCTTTGAATTTCGGGTGATCCCTCTTGAGCATGTATGCTTCTGCTACTTGTTCTACATCAGACTTCCTTCCGCAAACGGCGAAACGCTTTGACTCGGTGAGTTTCGCGGCATTCCGACTTCGATGCCCGGTTGCCGAAATTCAGTTGCCTTTGAATTTCGGGTGATCCCTCTTGAGCATGTATGCTTCTGCTACTTGTTCTACATCACACTTCTTCCGCAAACGGCGAAACGCTTTGACTCGGTGAGTTTCGCGGCATTCCGACTTCGATGCCCGGTTGCCGAAATTCAGTTGCCTTTGAATTTCGGGTGATCCCTCTTGAGCATGTATGCTTCTGCTACTTGTTCTACATCACCTTCCTTCCGCAAACGGCGAAACGCTTTGACTCGGTGAGTTTCGCGGCATTCCGACTTCGATGCCCCGGTTGCCGAAATTCAGTTGCCTTTGAATTTCGGGTGATCCCTCTTGAGCATGTATGCTTCTGCTACTTGTTCTACATCACTTCTTCCGCAAACGGCGAAACGCTTTGACTCGGTGAGTTTCGCGGCATTCCGACTTCGATGCCCGGTTGCCGAAATTCAGTTGCCTTTGAATTTCGGGTGATCCCTCTTGAGCATGTATGCTTCTGCTACTTGTTCTACATCACACTTCCTTCCGCAAACGGCGAAACGCTTTGACTCGGTGAGTTTCGCGGCATTCCGACTTCGATGCCCCGGTTGCCGAAATTCAGTTGCCTTTGAATTTCGGGTGATCCCTCTTGAGCATGTATGCTTCTGCTACTTGTTCTACATCAGACTTCCTTCCGCAAACGGCGAAACGCTTTGACTCGGTGAGTTTCGCGGCATTCCGACTTCGATGCCCCGGTTGCCGAAATTCAGTTGCCTTTGAATTTCGGGTGATCCCTCTTGAGCATGTATGCTTCTGCTACTTGTTCTACATCCACTTCCTTCCGCAAACGGCGAAACGCTTTGACTCGGTGAGTTTCGCGGCATTCCGACTTCGATGCCCCGGTTGCCGAAATTCAGTTGCCTTTGAATTTCGGGTGATCCCTCTTGAGCATGTATGCTTCTGCTACTTGTTCTACATCAGACTTCCTTCCGCAAACGGCGAAACGCTTTGACTCGGTGAGTTTCGCCGCATTCCGACTTTGATGCCCTGGTTGCCGAAATTCAGTTGCCTTTGAATTTCGGGTGATCCCTCTTGAGCATGTATGCTTCTGCTACTTGTTCTACATCACACTTTCTTCCGCTAAAGGCGAAACGCTTTGACTCGGTGAGTTTTGCGGCATTCCGACTTCGATGCCCCGGTTGCCGAAATTCAGTTGCCTTTGAATTTCGGGTGATCCCTCTTGAGCATGTATGCTTCTGCTACTTGTTCTACATCACACTTTCTTCCGCAAACGGCGAAAGGCTTTGACTCGGTGAGTTTCGCCGCATTCCGACTTCGATGCCCGGTTGCCGAAATTCAGTTGCCTTTGAATTTCGGGTGATCCCTCCTTGTGCATCTATGCTTCTGCTACTTGTTCTATCATCAAACTTCCTTCCGCAAACGGCGAAACGCTTTGACTTCGTATGTTTCGCGTATTCCTCGTACTTCGATGCCTTGGTTGCCGAAATTCTGTTGGCTTTGAATTTCGGGAATCCATCCTTGAGCTAGTATGCATCTGCTACTTGTTCTACATCACACTTCCTTCCGCAAACGGCGAAACGCTTTGACTCGGTGAGTTTCGCGGCATTCCAACTTCGATGCCCCGGTTGCTGAATTTCAGTTGCTTGTGAAATTCGGGTGATCGCTCTTGAGCATGTATGCTTCTGCTACTTGTTCTACATCAGTCTTTCTTCTGCAAACGGCGAAACGCTTTGACTCGGTGAGTTTCGCGGCATTCCGACTTGGATGCCCCGGTTGGCGAAATTTGCCTTTGAATTTCGGGTCATCCCTCTTGAGCATGTATGCTTCTGCGACTTGTTCTACATCAGACTTTCTTTCCCAAACAGCGAAAAGCTTTGACTCAGTGAGTTTCACGGCATTCCGACTTCGATGCCCCGGTTGTTGAAATTCAGTTGCCTTTGAATTTCGGGTGATCCCTCTTGAGCATGTATGCTTCTGCAACTTGTTCTAGATCAGAGTTCTTCCGCAAAGGGCCAAACGCTTTGACTCAGTGAGTTTCGCGGCATTCCGACTTCGATGTCCCGGTTGCCAAAATTAAGTTGCCTTTGAATTTAGGTTGATCCCTCTTGAGCATGTATGCTTCTGCTACTTGTTCTACATCACACTTCCTTCCTTAAACAGCGAATGCTTTGACACAGTGAGTTTCGCGGCATTCCAACTTCGATGCCCCGGTTGCCGAAATTCAGTTGCCTTTGAATTTATGGTGATCCCTCTTTAGTATGTATCCTTCTGCTACTTGTTCTACATCAGTCTTTCTTCCGCAAACGGCGAAACATTTTGACTCGGTGAGTTTCGCGGCATTCCGACTTTGATGCCCCGGTTGCCGAAATTCAGTTGCCTTTGAATTTCGGGTGATTCCTCTTTAGCATGTATGCTTCTGCTACTTGTTCTACATCACACTTCCTTCCTCAAACAGCGAAACGCTTTGACTCGGTGACTTTCGCGGCATTCCGCCATCGATGCCCTAGTTGCCGAAATTCAATTCCCTTTGAATTTCGGGTGATACCTCTTGAGCATCTATGCTTTTGCTACTGGTTCTACATCACACTGCCTTCCGCAAACGGCGAAACGCTTTGACTCGGTGAGTTTCGCGGCATTCCGACTTCGATGTCCCTGTTGCCGAAATTCAGTTGCCTTTGAATTTCGGGTGATCCCGCTAGAGCGTGTAAGCTTCGGCTACTTGTTCTACATCACACTCTCTTCCGCAAATGGCCAAACGCTTTGACTCGGTGAGTTTCGCGGCATTCGGACTTCGATGCCCCGGTTGCCGAAATTCAGTTGCCTTTGAATTTTCGGTGATCCCTCTTGAGCATATAAGCTTCTGCTACTTGTTCTACATCCACACCGCTTCCGCAAATGGCCAAACGCTTTCCACTCGGTGAGTTTCGCGGCATTCCGACTTCGATGCCCGGTTGCCGAAATTCAGTTGCCTTTGAATTTCGGGTGATCCCTCTTGAGCATGTATGCTTCTGCTACTTGTTCTACATCAGACTTCTTCCGCAAACGGCGAAACGCTTTGACTCGGTGAGTTTCGCGGCATTCCGACTTCGATGCCCGGTTGCCGAAATTCAGTTGCCTTTGAATTTCGGGTGATCCCTCTTGAGCATGTATGCTTCTGCTACTTGTTCTACATCAGACTTTCTTCCGCAAACGGCGAAACGCTTTGACTCGGTGAGTTTCGCGGCATTCCGACTTCGATGCCCGGTTGCCGAAATTCAGTTGCCTTTGAATTTCGGGTGATCCCTCTTGAGCATGTATGCTTCTGCTACTTGTTCTACATCAGACTTCCTTCCGCAACGGCGAAACGCTTTGACTCGGTGAGTTTCGCGGCATTCCGACTTCGATGCCCCGGTTGCCGAAATTCAGTTGCCTTTGAATTTCGGGTGATCCCTCTTGAGCATGTATGCTTCTGCTACTTGTTCTACATCACACTTCTTCCGCAAACGGCGAAACGCTTTGACTCGGTGAGTTTCGCGGCATTCCGACTTCGATGCCCCGGTTGCCGAAATTCAGTTGCCTTTGAATTTCGGGTGATCCCTCTTGAGCATGTATGCTTCTGCTACTTGTTCTACAGACTTCTTCCGCAAACGGCGAAACGCTTTGACTCGGTGAGTTTCGCGGCATTCCGACTTCGATGCCCCGGTTGCCGAAATTCAGTTGCCTTTGAATTTCGGGTGATCCCTCTTGAGCATGTATGCTTCTGCTACTTGTTCTACATCACACTTCTTCCGCAAAGGCGAAACGCTTTGACTCGGTGAGTTTCGCGGCATTCCGACTTCGATGCCCCGTTGCCGAAATTCAGTTGCCTTTGAATTTCGGGTGATCCCTCTTGAGCATGTATGCTTCTGCTACTTGTTCTACATCAGACTTTCTTCCGCAAACGGCGAAACGCTTTGACTCGGTGAGTTTCGCGGCATTCCGACTTCGATGCCCGGTTGCCGAAATTCAGTTGCCTTTGAATTTCGGGTGATCCCTCTTGAGCATGTATGCTTCTGCTACTTGTTCTACATCACACTTCCTTCCGCAAACGGCGAAACGCTTTGACTCGGTGAGTTTCGCGGCATTCCGACTTCGATGCCCGGTTGCCGAAATTCAGTTGCCTTTGAATTTCGGGTGATCCCTCTTGAGCATGTATGCTTCTGCTACTTGTTCTACATCACACTTCCTTCCGCAAACGGCGAAACGCTTTGACTCGGTGAGTTTCGCGGCATTCCGACTTCGATGCCCCGGTTGCCGAAATTCAGTTGCCTTTGAATTTCGGGTGATCCCTCTTGAGCATGTATGCTTCTGCTACTTGTTCTACATCACACTTCCTTCCGCAAACGGCGAAACGCTTTGACTCGGTGAGTTTCGCGGCATTCCGACTTCGATGCCCCGGTTGCCGAAATTCAGTTGCCTTTGAATTTCGGGTGATCCCTCTTGAGCATGTATGCTTCTGCTACTTGTTCTACATCAGACTTCTTCCGCAAACGGCGAAACGCTTTGACTCGGTGAGTTTCGCGGCATTCCGACTTCGATGCCCCGGTTGCCGAAATTCAGTTGCCTTTGAATTTCGGGTGATCCCTCTTGAGCATGTATGCTTCTGCTACTTGTTCTACATCACACTTTCTTCCGCAAACGGCGAAACGCTTTGACTCGGTGAGTTTCGCGGCATTCCGACTTCGATGCCCGGTTGCCGAAATTCAGTTGCCTTTGAATTTCGGGTGATCCCTCTTGAGCATGTATGCTTCTGCTACTTGTTCTACATCACACTTCCTTCCGCAAACGGCGAAACGCTTTGACTCGGTGAGTTTCGCGGCATTCCGACTTCGATGCCCGGTTGCCGAAATTCAGTTGCCTTTGAATTTCGGGTGATCCCTCTTGAGCATGTATGCTTCTGCTACTTGTTCTACATCACACTTCTTCCGCAAAGGCGAAACGCTTTGACTCGGTGAGTTTCGCGGCATTCCGACTTCGATGCCCCGGTTGCCGAAATTCAGTTGCCTTTGAATTTCGGGTGATCCCTCTTGAGCATGTATGCTTCTGCTACTTGTTCTACATCACACTTCTTCCGCAAACGGCGAAACGCTTTGACTCGGTGAGTTTCGCGGCATTCCGACTTCGATGCCCGGTTGCCGAAATTCAGTTGCCTTTGAATTTCGGGTGATCCCTCTTGAGCATGTATGCTTCTGCTACTTGTTCTACATCACACTTCCTTCCGCAAACGGCGAAACGCTTTGACTCGGTGAGTTTCGCGGCATTCCGACTTCGATGCCCCGGTTGCCGAAATTCAGTTGCCTTTGAATTTCGGGTGATCCCTCTTGAGCATGTATGCTTCTGCTACTTGTTCTACATCACACTTCTTCCGCAAAGGCGAAACGCTTTGACTCGGTGAGTTTCGCGGCATTCCGACTTCGATGCCCGGTTGCCGAAATTCAGTTGCCTTTGAATTTCGGGTGATCCCTCTTGAGCATGTATGCTTCTGCTACTTGTTCTACATCACACTTTCTTCCGCAAACAGCGAAACGCTTTGACTCGGTGAGTTTCGCGGCATTCCGACTTCGATGCCCCGGTTGCCGAAATTCAGTTGCCTTTGAATTTCGGGTGATCCCTCTTGAGCATGTATGCTTCTGCTACTTGTTCTACATCACACTTCCTTCCGCAAACGGCGAAACGCTTTGACTCGGTGAGTTTCGCGGCATTCCGACTTCGATGCCCGGTTGCCGAAATTCAGTTGCCTTTGAATTTCGGGTGATCCCTCTTGAGCATGTATGCTTCTGCTACTTGTTCTACATCAGACTTCTTCCGCAAACGGCGAAACGCTTTGACTCGGTGAGTTTCGCGGCATTCCGACTTCGATGCCCCGGTTGCCGAAATTCAGTTGCCTTTGAATTTCGGGTGATCCCTCTTGAGCATGTATGCTTCTGCTACTTGTTCTACATCAGACTTCCTTCCGCAAAAGGGAAACGCTTTGACTCGGTGAGTTTCGCGGCATTCCGACTTCGATGCCCCGGTTGCCGAAATTCAGTTGCCTTTGAATTTCGGGTGATCCCTCTTGAGCATGTATGCTTCTGCTACTTGTTCTAACACACTTCCTTCCGCAAAGGCGAAACGCTTTGACTCGGTGAGTTTCGCGGCATTCCGACTTCGATGCCCCGGTTGCCGAAATTCAGTTGCCTTTGAATTTCGGGTGATCCCTCTTGAGCATGTATGCTTCTGCTACTTGTTCTACATCACACTTCTTCCGCAAACGGCGAAACGCTTTGACTCGGTGAGTTTCGCGGCATTCCGACTTCGATGCCCCGGTTGCCGAAATTCAGTTGCCTTTGAATTTCGGGTGATCCCTCTTGAGCATGTATGCTTCTGCTACTTGTTCTACATCAGACTTCCTTCCGCAAACGGCGAAACGCTTTGACTCGGTGAGTTTCGCGGCATTCCGACTTCGATGCCCCGGTTGCCGAAATTCAGTTGCCTTTGAATTTCGGGTGATCCCTCTTGAGCATGTATGCTTCTGCTACTTGTTCTACATCACACTTCCTTCCGCAAACGGCGAAACGCTTTGACTCGGTGAGTTTCGCGGCATTCCGACTTCGATGCCCGGTTGCCGAAATTCAGTTGCCTTTGAATTTCGGGTGATCCCTCTTGAGCATGTATGCTTCTGCTACTTGTTCTACATCACACTTCCTTCCGCAAACGGCGAAACGCTTTGACTCGGTGAGTTTCGCGGCATTCCGACTTCGATGCCCCGGTTGCCGAAATTCAGTTGCCTTTGAATTTCGGGTGATCCCTCTTGAGCATGTATGCTTCTGCTACTTGTTCTACATCACACTTCCTTCCGCAAAAGCGAAACGCTTTGACTCGGTGAGTTTCGCGGCATTCCGACTTCGATGCCCGGTTGCCGAAATTCAGTTGCCTTTGAATTTCGGGTGATCCCTCTTGAGCATGTATGCTTCTGCTACTTGTTCTACATCACACTTCTTCCGCAAACGGCGAAACGCTTTGACTCGGTGAGTTTCGCGGCATTCCGACTTCGATGCCCGGTTGCCGAAATTCAGTTGCCTTTGAATTTCGGGTGATCCCTCTTGAGCATGTATGCTTCTGCTACTTGTTCTACATCAGACTTCTTCCGCAAACGGCGAAACGCTTTGACTCGGTGAGTTTCGCGCATTCCGACTTCGATGCCCCGGTTGCCGAAATTCAGTTGCCTTTGAATTTCGGGTGATCCCTCTTGAGCATGTATGCTTCTGCTACTTGTTCTACATCACACTTCCTTCCGCAAAGGCGAAACGCTTTGACTCGGTGAGTTTCGCGGCATTCCGACTTCGATGCCCCGGTTGCCGAAATTCAGTTGCCTTTGAATTTCGGGTGATCCCTCTTGAGCATGTATGCTTCTGCTACTTGTTCTACATCACACTTCCTTCCGCAAACGGCGAAACGCTTTGACTCGGTGAGTTTCGCGGCATTCCGACTTCGATGCCCCGGTTGCCGAAATTCAGTTGCCTTTGAATTTCGGGTGATCCCTCTTGAGCATGTATGCTTCTGCTACTTGTTCTACATCACACTTCTTCCGCAAAGGAAACGCTTTGACTCGGTGAGTTTCGCGGCATTCCGACTTCGATGCCCCGGTGCCGAAATTCAGTTGCCTTTGAATTTCGGGTGATCCCTCTTGAGCATGTATGCTTCTGCTACTTGTTCTACATCACACTTCTTCCGCAAACGGCGAAACGCTTTGACTCGGTGAGTTTCGCGGCATTCCGACTTCGATGCCCGGTTGCCGAAATTCAGTTGCCTTTGAATTTCGGGTGATCCCTCTTGAGCATGTATGCTTCTGCTACTTGTTCTACATCACACTTCCTTCCGCAAAAGGCGAAACGCTTTGACTCGGTGAGTTTCGCGGCATTCCGACTTCGATGCCCCGGTTGCCGAAATTCAGTTGC
>CM055354.1:609841-626538 GCA_029228515.1 Populus alba x Populus x berolinensis | reverse complement strand
CCGCACTCCAACGATGCCAGCCGGACCTTACCACGGACACGACTAGAGGCGGTAAAAAGGTCCATAACAGTAGATCTGACCGTTGGATCGCTCTAAAATTTTTTTCACGAGTTTCCGGAAGCTGTTTTACTTGGAGTAGCGTGGAATCAGTACCGCACTCCGACGATGTCCGGTCGGGCCTTAACCGCCGACAGGAGTAGAGTACCCGCTCAAAAGGTCCATAACTATAGATCCGACCGTTGGATCGGTCTAAATTTTTTTCACGACTTTCCGGAGGCTGTTTTACTTGGAGTAGCTTGGAATCAGTACCCCACTCCAACGATGTCAGTCGGACCTTACCACGGACACGACTGAGTGGCCGGGTAAAAGGTCCATAACAATAGATCCGACTTTTGGATCGCTATAAAAGTTTTTCACGAGTTTCCGGAGGCTGTTTTACTTGGAGTAGCTTGGAATCAGTACCGCACTCCAACGATGTCGGTCGGGCCTTAACACCGCCATGACTAGAGTACCGGCCTCAAAAGGTCCCTAACTATAGATCCGACCGTTGGATCGGTCTAAAATTTTTTCACGAGTTTTCAGAGGCTGTTTTACTTGGAGTAGCGTGGAATCAGTACCGCACTCCGACGATGCCAGTCGGACCTTACCGCGACATGACTAGAGTACCGGGTAAAAAGGTCCATAACAATAGATCCGACCGTTGGATCGCTATAAAAGTTTTTTCACGAGTTTTCGGAGGCTGTTTTACTTGGAGTAGCTTGGAATCAGCACCCCACTCCCACGATGCCAGTCGGACCTTACCACGACACGACTAGAGGGCCGGGTTAAAAGGTCCATAACAGTAGATCTGACCGTTGGATCGCTCTAAAATTTTTTTCACGAGTTTCCGGAAGCTGTTTTACTTGGAGTAGCGTGGAATCAGTACCGCACTCGACGATGTCCGTCGGGCCTTAACACCGACAAGAGTAGAGTACCCGCTCAAAAGGTCCATAACTATAGATCCGACCGTTGGATCGGTCTAAAATTTTTTTCACGACTTTCCGGAGGCTTTTTACTTCGAGTAGCGTGTAATCAGAACCGCACTCCGACGCTGTCCGGTCGGGCCTTACCACAGACATGACTAGAGTACCGGCTCAAAAGGTCCATAACAATAGATCCGACCGTTGGATCGCTATAAAAGTTTTTTCACGAGTTTTCGGAGGCTGTTTTACTTGGAGTAGCGTGGAATCAGTACCCCACTCGACGATGCCAGTCGGACCTTACCAGGACACGACTAGAGGGCCGGGTAAAAAGGTCCATAACAATAGATCCGACCGTTGGATCGCTCTAAAATTTTTTTCACGAGTTTCCGGAAGCTGTTTTACTTGGAGTAGCGTGGAATCAGTACCGCACTCCGACGATGTCCGGTCGGGCCTTAACACCGACAGGAGTAGAGTACCCGCTCAAAAGGTCCATAACTATAGATCCGACCGTTGGATCGTCTAAAATTTTTTCACGACTTTCCGGAGGCTGTTTTACTTCGAGTAGCGTGTAATCAGAACGCACTCCGACGCTGTCCGGTCGGGCCTTACCACGACATTACTAGAGTACCGGCTCAAAAGGTCCATAACAATAGATCCGACCGTTGGATCGCTATAAAGTTTTTTCACGAGTTTTCGGAGGCTGTTTTACTTGGAGTAGCGTGGAATCAGTACCGCACTCCGACGATGCCAGTCGGACCTTACCGCCGACATGACTAGAGTACCGGGTAAAAAGGTCCATAACAGTAGATCCAACCGTTGGATCGCTCTAAAATTTTTTTCACGAGTTTCCGGAAGCTGTTTTACTTGGAGTAGCGTGGAATCAGTACCGCACTCCGACGATGTCCGGTCGGGCCTTAACACGACAGGAGTAGAGTACCCGCTCAAAAGGTCCATAACTATAGATCCGACCGTTGGATCGGTCTAAAATTTTTTTCACGACTTTCCGGAGGCTGTTTTACTTGGAGTAGCTTGGAATCAGTACCCCACTCCAACGATGCCAGTCGGACCTTACCACGGACACGACTGAGGGCCGGGTAAAAAGGTCCATAACACTAGATCCGACTTTGGATCGCTCTAAAATTTTTTTCACGAGTTTTCGGAAGCTGTTTTACTTGGAGTAGCGTGGAATCAGTACCGCACTCCGACGATGTCCGGTCGTGCCTTAACACCGACATGAGTAGAGTACCCGCTCAAAAGGTCCATAACTATAGATCCGACCGTTGGATCGGTCTAAAATTTTTTCACGACTTTCCGGAGGCTGTTTTACTTCGAGTAGCGTGTAATCAGAACCGCACTCCGACGCTGTCCGGTCGGGCCTTACCAGCGACATTACTAGAGTACCGGCTCAAAAGGTCCATAACAATAGATCCGACCGTTGGATCGCTATAAAAGTTTTTCACGAGTTTCCGGAGGGTGTTTTACTTGGAGTAGGTTGGAATCGTACCCCACTCCAACGATGCCAGTCGGACCTTACCACGAACACGACTACAGGGCGGGTAAAAAGGTCCATAACACTAGATGCGACCGTTGGATCGCTCTAAAATTTTTTTCACGAGTTTCCGGAAGCTGTTTTACTTGGAGTAGCGTGGAATCAGTACCGCACTCCGACGATGTCCGGTCGGGCCTTAACACGACAGGAGTAGAGTACCCGCTCAAAAGGTACATAACTATAGATCCGACCGTTGATCGGTCTAAAATTTTTTTCACGACTTTCCGGAGGCTGTTTTACTTGGTGTAGCTTGGAATCGTACCCCACTCCAACGATGCCGGTCGGACCTTACCACGGACACGACTAGAGGGCCGGGTAAAAAGGTCCATAACAATAGATCGACCGTTGGATCGCTTAAAATTTTTTTCACGACTTTCCAGAAGCTGTTTTACTTGGAGTAGCGTGGAATCAGTACCCCACTCCAACGATGCCAGTCGGACCTTACCACGGACACGACTACAGGGCCGGGTAAAAAGGTCCTTAACACTAGATGCGACCGTTGGATCGCTCTAAAATTTTTTTCACGAGTTTCCGGAAGCTGTTTTACTTGGAGTAGCGTGGAATCAGTACCGCACTCCGACGATGCCCAGTCGGACCTTACCGCCGACATGACTAGAGTACCGGGTAAAAAGGTCCATACCAGTAGATCCAACCGATGGATCGCTCTAAAATGTTTTTCACGAGTTTCGGAAGCTGTTTTACTTGGAGTAGCATGGAATCAGTACCGCACTCTAACGATGTCCGGTCGGGCCTTAACACCGACAAGAGTAGAGTACCCGCTCAAAAGGTCCATAACTATAGATCCGACCGTTGGATCGGTCTAAAATTTTTTTCACGACTTTCCGGAGGCTGTTTTACTTCGAGTAGCGTGTAATCAGAACCGCCCTCCGACGCTGTCCGGTCGGGCCTTACCACCGCCATGACTAGAGTACCGGCTCAAAAGGTCCATAACAATAGATCCGACCGTTGGATCGCTATAAAAGTTTTTTCACGAGTTTTCAGAGGCTGTTTGACTTGGAGTAGCGTGGAATCAGTACCGGACTCCGACGATGCCCAGTCGGACCTTACCGCCGACATGACTAGAGTACCGGGTAAAAAGGTCCATAACAGTAGATCCGACCGTTGGATCGCTCTAAAATTTTTTTCACGGGTCTCCAGAAGCTGTTTTACTTGGAGTAGCATGGAATCAGTACCGCACTCTGACGATGTCCGGTCGGGCCTTAACCCCGACAGGAGTAGAGTACCCGCTCAAAAGGTCCATAACTATAGATCCGACCGTTGGATCGGTTTAAAATTTTTTTCACGGCTTTCCGGAGGCTGTTTTACTTCGAGTAGCGTGTAATCAGAACCGCACTCCGACGCTGTCCGGTCGGGCCTTACCACCGCAATGACTAGAGTACCGGCTCAAAAGGTCCATAACAATAGATCCGACCGTTGGATCGCTATAAAAGTTTTTTCACGAGTTTTCGGAGGCTGTTTTACTTGGAGTAGCGTGGAATTATTACCGTCCTCCGACGATGCCTAGTCGGACCTGACCGCCGACATGACTAGAGTACCGGTAAAAAGGACCATAACAGTAGATCCAACCGTTGGATCGCTCTAAAATTTTTTTTCACGAGTTTCCGGACGCTGTTTTACTTGGAGTAGCGTAGAATCAGTACCGCACTCCGACGATGTCCGGTCGGGCCTTAACACCGACAGGAGTAGAGTTCCCGCTCAAAAGGTCCATAACTATAGATCCGACCGTTGATCGGTCTAAAATTTTTTTCACGACTTTCCGGAGGCTGTTTTACTTGGAGTAGCTTGGAATCAGTACCCACTCCAACGATGCCTGTCGGACCTTACCACGGACACGACTAGAGGGCCGGGTAAAAAGGTCCATAACAATAGATCCGACCTTTGGATCGCTATAAAAGTTTTTTCACGAGTTTCCGGAGGCTGTTTTACTTGGAGTAGGTTGGAATCCGTACCCCACTCCAACGATGCCAGTCGGACCTTACCACGGACACGACTACAGGGTCGGGTAAAAAGGTCCATAACAGTAGATCCGACCGTCGGATCGCTCTAAAATTTTTTTCACGAGTTTCCGGAAGCTGTTTTACTTGGAGTAGCGTGGAATCAGTACCGCACTCCGACGATGCCCAGTCGGACCTTACCGCCGACATGACTAGAGTACCGGGTAAAAAGGTCCATAACAGTAGATCCAACCGTTGGATCGCTCTAAAATTTTTTTCACGGGTCTCCGGAAGCTGTTTTACTTGGAGTAGCTTGGAATCAGTACCACACTCTGACGATGTCCGGTCGGGCCTTACCACCGCCATGACTAGAGTATCGCCTCAAAAGGTCCATAACAATAGATCCGACCGTTGGATCGCTATAAAAGCGTTTTTCACGAGTTTTCGGAGGCTGTTTTACTTCGAGTAGCGTGTAATCAGAACCGCCCTCCGACGCTGTCCGGTCGGGCCTTACCACCGCCATGACTAGAGTACCGGCTCAAAAGTTCCATAACAAGAGATCCGACCGTTGGATCGCTATAAAAGTTTTTTCACGAGTTTTCAGAGGCTGTTTTACTTGGAGTAGCGTGGAATCAGTACCGGACTCCGACGATGCCCAGTCGGACCTTACCGCCGACATGACTAGAGTACCGGGTAAAAAGGTCCATAACAGTAGATCCGACCGTTGGATCGCTCTAAAATTTTTTTCACGGTCTCCAGAAGCTGTTTTACTTGGAGTAGCATCGAATCAGTACCGCACTCTGACGATGTCCGGTCGGGCCTTAACCCCGACAGGAGTAGAGTACCGCTAAAAAGGTCCATAACTATAGATCCGACCGTTGGATCGGTTTAAAATTTTTTTCACGGCTTTCCGGAGGCTGTTTTACTTCGAGTAGCGTGTAATCAGAACCGCTCTCCGACGCTGTAACCGTTCGGAAGTCCTTTCGGCACCGCATTGTCTATGATTGGACCTTCGCTCAAAAGGTCCTTATACAATAGTTCCGATCTCGTTGTGATCGCTTTAAAATTTTTCTCAGTAGTATTTCGGACGTGCTGTGTTACCTTGGTGTAACAGGAATTATTACCGCTGAACACACTACGTCGATGCCAATAGTACGAAAGACCTGACCGGACACGGACATTGAACTTATTACCGGGTAAAAAAAGGTCCATAACAGTAGGATCCAACCGTTGGATCGCTCTAAAAATTTTTTCACGTGATGTTCAGCGGAGCGATGCTATTTGACTTAGCGATAGCGTAGAATCAGTACCGCACATCCGACTATGTCCGACATCTGGAAGCCTTAAACACCGCGACCAGAGTAGAGTCCCTCCCGCTCAAAAGGTCCATAACATCTATATGAGCCGACCCCCCCGGTATTCGGTACTAAAATTTTTTTCACTACTTTCCGGAGACTGTTTTACTTAGGGAGTAGCTGTAGGATTCAGTACAACCACTCAAACGATTCCGAGTCGGACCTTACCACGGACAGCGACTATAGGGCCGGTAAATTCCATTACAATAGATCCGACCTTTGGATCGCATATATTAAGGTTTTTCCCTACGAGTTTCCGGAGGCTGTTTATACTTGGAGTATGATGAAATCGCTGTACCCCACTCCATCGAATTGCCTAGTCTGGAACCTTACCACGGACACGACTATCAGGCAGCGTAGTAAAAAGGTCCATACCTGTAGATCTGACCGTTGGTATGCCTACTAAAAATTCTTTCAATCACGAGTTTTCCGAAGCTGTTTTTCTTGGAGTAGCGTGGAACCATGTAAAACCGCACTCCGACGATCCCAACAGATCGGGACTTACACTGCCGACTTGACTAGAGTACCAGGATATAAGATCCCATGACTAAAGATCTAACCGTTGAATCGCTCTAAAAGTTTTTTACACCGGTCTCCGGATGCTGTTTGACTTTCGAGTAGCATGGAATCAGTGACAACTCTTCTTGACGATAGTCACCGAGGATTCAGGTAGGTGGGTTAGCCTTACCACCGGCACAGTGACTATAGATTCGCCTCTAAAGGTCCATAACAAATAGATCCATACCGACCGTTGGATCGCTATAAAAATGCAGTTTTTCACGAGTTTTCGGAGGCCTGTTTTACTTCGAAGTATCGTGGATTCAGAACGCAACACTCCGACGCTGTCTCAATTCGTAAGCTTACCACACGTGTCCATGGATAGAGTACCGACTCATAAGTGCCATAACAATAGATCCGACCGTTGTAGTTAACGCTCTAATTAAGTATTTATTCACGAGTTTTCAGAGGCGGGTTTACGTGTCATAGTTAGTAATCAGTACCGATACATATCCGACGATGGCCACAGTCAGTGACCTGACCGCACGGAACAAGACTAGAGTACCGGGTAAAAAGGTCCTTATACAGTAATGAATCCCGACCGGGATGATCGCGCAAAATATATTCTTCACTTTTCCGGTAGCTGCGTCATTTATTTTACTTGGAGTAGCGTGGAATCAGTACCTTTGCACGCCGACGATGTTCTCGTCGAAGCCTTAACACCGACAGGGAGTAGAGTACCCGCTCAAAAGAGTCCATAACTATAGATCCGAACGTTGGATCGGTCAAAAATTTTTTTCACGACTTTCCGAAGGCTTTTTTACGTCGTTAGCGGGTAAAATCAGAACCGCACTCCGATCGCTGTCACGTCGAGTTGAAGCCTTACCACATTCTGGACTAAGAGTACCGGCTCAATAATTGGTACACATTACAATAGATCCGACCGTTCGGTATTCGCGATAAAAGTTTTTTTCACGAGTTTCCGGAGGCTGTTTTACGGGGAGTTGCGTGGAATCAGCTTCCCACTCCCAACGATTCCAATCAAAAAATCGCTTATCATAAAGAGGACACGAACTAGATGGCCCGGTAAAAAGGTCGCATAACAATAGAGTTCGACCGAAGTGGAATCAGCTTTAAAATTTTTTTCTCGACATCCTAGAAGCTGTTTTACTTGGGGTAGCGTGGAATCAGTACCATAAAGCACTCCGTCGAAGTCCATCAGCCTTTACACCGACAGGAGTAGAGTTATCCCGCTCATTGAATAGGAAATCCCCACTATTGAGTCTGGCCGTTGGATCGATCTATAACTTTTTTTCATGAACTTTCGCCAGTGCTGCATTTCACTTCTTAGTAACGGGTAAAATCCACAAAGTAACCGTCACTCCGACGGCTTTGCTCGGTCGGGCCTTACCAACCTGCCATGACTAAAGGACTCGACGATCTAAAGTCCATAACAATAGTTCACGACCGGTGGATTTGCATGTTAAATCGTTTTTCACATCGAGAGTTTTATCGGATGCTGGTTTATACTTGGTGTTCGAGGAATGTTTACCGAGACTCTCCCGGTGCCCAGTCGGACCTTAAAACCGCAGCCGACACATGACTAGATTACCTTGGTAAAAAGATGTTCATAACAGTAGATCCGAACCGTTGGATTCAGTTCTCTATAAATTTTTTCACAAGTTTCCGGAAGCATGTTTTACTTGGATAAGCGTGGAATCAGTAATTGCTCAACGTATGCTGCAACGGTCGGTGCCCTTAACTCGGACATGAAGTAGAGTTCGACTCCAAAAGTCCATGAACTATAGATCCAACACAATGTTGGATCGGTCTAAAAATTTTTTCACGTACTTTCCAAGGAGGCCTGTTTTAAACTTCCGTAGCGTGTAATCAGAACAGCACTCCGACGCATGTCACGTCGGACCTTACATCACGACATTGACTAGAGTACACCTGGGCTCAAAAGGTCCATAACTAATAGATTCGAACGAACTGACATTTTTTTTATTTTATTTTTATTAATAGTATTATGATGATTTTTTGTTTTTTTTTGATTTTTTTTATTTATTTAGGTTTTTTCTTGTTTTTGATTTATTTATTTTTATATTTATTTTTTTAATTCGTTGTTTTGAAATGGATGAATATTTTATCTTGTGTTTTTTATATTTTTATTGGTTTTTGATCGCTATAAAAAGTATTTCCACGAGTTTCTGGAGAGCTTGGTGTTACTTGGAGTATGCTTTATCCGCACCCCCTCTCCAACGGATGCCTAAGTCGGTGACATAAACTTTACACGGACACGACTAGAGGACATGGTAAAAAGGTCCTATAATCATTAGATCTAAACTGAACCGTATGATACGACATCTAAATTTTTTTCCACAAGAGTTTCCGGGAAGCTGTATTTTACATTGGTGTCTAGCGTGTGAATCAGTACCGGACACTATACCGCACGATGTCCGGTTCTGAAGAACCTTTAACACCTGTCAGGATAGAGTACCCCGCTCAAAAGGTACATAACTATATTATCCGACCGTTGGATACCGGTCTAAAAATTTTTTCAACGACTTTCGGAAGGCTGTTTTACTTGTAGTTGCTTGGAGATCCGTACCCCACTCCAACGATGGGCAGTCGGACCTTACCTTTCGGTCAAATACAAGAAGCATATACGACGACAAAGGGCCCGGTGAAATAGGTCCGATAACACCTAGATGCCGACCGGTATGGAGATATCGCTCTAGCAAAAATTTGTTTTCACGAGTTATCACGGAGGCTGTTTTACTGGAAGTACGTTGATTCAGTACTGGGGACAGCTTTCACGACGAATGCCTCAGTCTGGACCATTACCAGGCCGACATGACTAGAGTAATACTTCGGTAAAAGGTCCATAACAACTAGATTGCTACCGTATGGATCGCTTCTAAAAATATTTTCACGAGTTTTTCCGTGAAGCTAGTTTTACTTGGAGTATCGTGGAATCAGTACCATCGGCACTCCGACGATGGTACCGGTCGGGCCTTAACTTACCGATCATGATTAGAGTTATCGCCGCTCAAAAGAAGTCCATATACTATAGATCCTGACCGGTGGATCGGTCTATAAATTTTCTTCACAGACTGGTTCCGAAGGACTGTTTTAAACTTCGAGTAGCGTGTAATCAGAACTGCAACTCGACGACGCATGTCCAAAGGTTAATCGTTGGCCTTACCAACCGACATTGACTCTGAAGTATGTTAAGCCTCTGCTCAAAAGGTCCATAACAATAGATCTGAGCCGTTGGATTCGCTATAAAGATTTTTCACGAGTTTCCTGACTAATACTCTTTATCGAAATAAAGAGATCGAGGATAGTAACCTGCGAAAATAAAAATGCTGTTTATACTTGGTAGTTCTTGTGAATACAAGGTACCCACTCCGACGATGCTAATCAGGCTCGGACCTTACCGCCAAGACATTGACTAGAGGGCACACATAAAAAAGGTCCATAACAGTAGATCCACCGTTGGATCGCTCTAAAAATTTTTTTCACGAGTTTCCAGAAGCTGTTTTACTTGGAGTAGCATGGAATCATGTACCTTTGCGACTCTTAGACGATTGTCTCGTCGGGCCGTAACGCCTCGATCATGAGTAGAGTACCCGCTAAAAAGGTCCATAACTATAGATCCAGACCGTTGGATCGGTTAAAAATTTTTTTCACGACTTTCTCGAGCATGTTTTAACCTATTCTTGATGAAGTCGTGTAATCAGAACCGCACTTCGCCGACGTCTGTGCCGGATTCGGCCTTACACCACGCAAATTGACTAGGGTTACCGGCTCAAAAGGTCCATAACAATAGATCCGAAAACCTGATTTGGATCGCTTGATAAAAGAAAGTTTTTTCTACGAGGTTTGTCGGAGGTCTGTTATTACTTGGAGTAGCGTGGAATGTAGTACCTGTCTGCTCACAGACGATGCCTAGTCGGACCTTACCGCCGACATGACTAGAGTACCGGTAAAAAGGTCCATAACAGTAGATCCACCGTTGGATCGCTCTAAAATTTTTTTCACGAGTTTCCGGACGCTGTTTTACTTGGAGTAGCGTGGAATCAGAATCGCACTCCGACGGATGTCCTGGTCGGGCCTTAACACCGACAGGAGTAGAGTAACGGCTCAAAAAAAAGGTCCATAACTATAGATCCGACCGTTGGGTCGGTCTAAGAATTTTTTTTACCGACTTTCCGAAGGATGTTTTACTTGGAGTAGCTTGGAATCAGCTTACCCCACTCCGACGCTGTCCGGATCGGACCTTACCACGGACAATGACTAGAAGGGCCGGGTCACAAGGTCCATAACAATAGATCCGACCGGGAGGTTCAGCTATAAAAGCTTTTTTCACGAGTTTACGGAGGCTGTTTACTTGGTAGTAGCTAGGAATCAGTACCCACTCAACGATTGCCAGTCGGACCTTACACGGACACGACTAGATGAGCGGGTGTAAAAAGGTCCATAACAATCACGATCCCGACCGTTGGATCGCTATACAAACTTTTTTTCACGAGTATTCCGGAGGCTGTTTTACGTGGAGAAGCGTGGAAATCAGTACCGTACTCCGACGATTCCAGTCGACCTTACCGCCGACATGACTAGAGTACCTAAAAAGGTCCATAACAGTAGATCCGACCGTTGGATCCCTCCTAAAATTTTTTTCACGAGTTTTCCGTAAGCTGTTTTACTTGCGAGTAGTCGTGGAAATCATGTAACCGCACTCCGAGCGTATGTCCCGGTCAGGGCCTTAATCACCGAAATGAGATAGAGTACCAGGCTTCAAAAGGTCCATAAACTATAGATACCTACCGTTGGAAATCGGTCTATAAAATTTTTTTCACGACATATCGGAGGCTGTTTTACTTCGAGTAGCGTTGTAATCAGAACCGCACTCCGACCGCTAGATTCGGTGTCGGTGCCTTACCACACGACATGACTAGAGATACCGCATCAAAACGTCCATAACAATAGATCCTACCGTTGGATCGCTAAAAAAGTTGATTTCACGAGATTTCGGAGGCTGTTTAACTTTGGAGTAGCGTGGAATCAGTACCGTACTCCGACTCTGCCCAGTCGGACCTTACCGCCGACATGACTAGAGTACCGGGTAAAAAGTTCCATAACAGTAGATATAACCTTTGTGATCGCTCTAAAATTTTTTTCGCGGATTCCGGAAGCTGTTTTACTTGGAGTAGCTTGAAGGACATATCACGTACCGCCACTCCGACGATGTCCGGTCGGGCCTTAACCAGACAGGAGTTTTAGAAAGTAGGTAGTAGGCTATAAAAGCGTTTCCATAACTATAGATCCGAAAAAGGATACGCGTCTATACACTTTTTTTCACGACCCTTTTCGGAGGCTGTTTTAATTCGTAGTTGCGTGTAATCAGCAACGCACTCCGAGCATGTCCGGTCGGGCTTCTTACAGCCGCGTACATGACTAGAGTACCGGACTCAAAAGGTCGTATAACAATTGATCCGACCGATGGATCGATATAAAAGTTTTTTCACGAGTTTTCGGAGGCATTCTTGTTTTACTCTGGATGTAGCTTGGAATCAGTACCCACTCAACGACGATGCCAGTCGGACCTTATCAGGGACATGACTTAGAGGGAGGGGTTTTAAAAAGGTCCATAACAGTAGATCAAGAATTGGAAGCTATTAAAGTTTTTTCACGAGTCTTCCGGAGGTCGTTTTACTTCGGAGTATGCGTGGAATCAGTACCGCACTCCGACGATGTCCGGTCGGGCCTTAACACGACAGGAGTAGAGTACCCGCTCAAAAGGTCCATAACTATAGATCCGACCGTTGGATCGGTCTAAAATTTTTTTCACGACTTTCCGGAGGCTGTTTTACTTGGAGTAGCTTGGAATCAGTACCCCACTCCAACGATGCCGGTCGGACCTTACCACGGACACGACTAGAGGGCCGGGTAAAAGGTCCATAACAATAGATCCGACCGTTGGATCGCTATAAAAAGTTTTTTCACGAGTTTCCGGAGGCTGTTTTACTTGGAGTAGGTTGGAATCAGTACCCCACTCCAACGATGCCAGTCGGACCTTACCACGGACACGACTAGAGGGTCGGGTAAAAAGGTCCATAACAGTAGATCCGACCGTTGGATCGCTCTAAAATTTTTTCACGAGTTTCCGGAAGCTGTTTTACTTGGAGTAGCGTGGAATCAGTACCGCACTCCGACGATGCCCAGTCGGACCTTACCACCGACATGACTAGAGTACCGGGTAAAAAGGTCCATAACAATAGATCCGACCGTTGGATCGCTCTAAAATTTTTTTCACGAGTTTCCGGAAGCTGTTTTACTTGGAGTAGCGTGAATCAGTACCGCACTCCGACGATGTCCGGTCGGGCCTTACCACCGACATGACTAGAGTACCGGCTCAAAAGGTCCATAACAATAGATCCGACCGTTGGATCGCTATAAAATTTTTTTCACGAGTTTTCGGAGCTGTTTTACTTCGAGTAGCGTGTAATCAGAACCGCACTCCGACGCTGTCCGGTCGGGCCTTACCACCGCATGACTAGAGTACCGGCTCAAAAGGTCCATAACAATAGATCCGACCGTTGGATCGCTATAAAAGTTTTTTCACGAGTTTTCGGAGGCTGTTTTACTTGGAGTAGCGTGGAATCAGTACCGCACTCCGACGATGCCCAGTCGGACCTTACCGCGACATGACTAGAGTACGGGTAAAAAGGTCCATAACAGTAGATCCGACCGTTGGATCGCTCTAAAATTTTTTTCACGAGTTTCCGGAAGCTGTTTTACTTGGAGTAGCGTGGAATCAGTACGCACTCCGACGATGTCCGGTCGGGCCTTAACACCGACATGAGTAGAGTACCGGCTCAAAAGGTCCATAACTATAGATCCGACCGTTGGATCGGCTCTAAAAATTTTTTCACGACTTTCCGAAGGCTGTTTTACTTCGAGTAGCGTGGAATCAGAACCGCACTCCGACGCTGTCCGGTCGGGCCTTACCACGACATGACTAGAGTACCGGCTCAAAAGGTCCATAACAATAGATCCGACCGTTGGATCGCTATAAAAGTTTTTCACGAGTTTCCGGAGGCTGTTTTACTTGGAGTAGCGTGGAATCAGTACCCACTCCAACGATGCCAGTCGGACCTTACCACGGACACGACTAGAGGCCGGGTAAAAGGTCCATAACAATAGATCGACCGTTGGATCGCTTAAAATTTTTTTCACGAGTTCCGGAAGCTGTTTTACTTGGAGTAGCGTGGAATCAGTACCGCACTCGACGATGTCCGGTCGGGCCTTTCACCGACAGGAGTAGAGTACCGGCTCAAAAGGTCCATAACTATAGATCCGACCGTTGGATCGGTCTAAAATTTTTTTCACGACTTTCCGGAGGCTGTTTTACTTCGAGTAGCGTGTAATCAGAACCGCTCCGACGCTGTCCGGTCGGGCCTTACCACCGACATGACTAGAGTACCGGCTCAAAGGTCCATAACAATAGATCCGACCGTTGGATCGCTCTAAAAGTTTTTTCACGAGTTTTCGGAGGCTGTTTTACTTGGAGTAGCGTGGAATCAGTACCCCACTCCGACGATGCCAGTCGGACCTTACCACCGACATGACTAGAGTACGGGTAAAAAGGTCCATAACAGTAGATCCGACCGTTGGATCGCTCTAAAATTTTTTTCACGAGTTTCGGAAGCTGTTTTACTTGGAGTAGCGTGGAATCAGTACCGCACTCCGACGATGTCCGGTCGGGCCTTAACACCGACATGAGTAGAGTACCGGCTCAAAAGGTCCATAACTATAGATCCGACCGTTGGATCGGTCTAAAATTTTTTTCACGACTTTCCGGAGGCTGTTTTACTTCGAGTAGCGTGTAATCAGAACCGCACTCCGACGCTGTCCGGTCGGGCCTTACCACGACATGACTAGAGTACCGCTCAAAAGGTCCATAACAATAGATCCGACCGTTGGATCGCTATAAAAGTTTTTTCACGAGTTTCCGGAGGCTGTTTTACTTGGAGTAGCTTGGAATCAGTACCCACTCCAACGATGCCAGTCGGACCTTACCACGGACACGACTAGAGTACCGGGTAAAAAGGTCCATAACAATAGATCCGACCGTTGGATCGCTCTAAAATTTTTTCACGAGTTTCCGGAGCTGTTTTACTTGGAGTAGCGTGGAATCAGTACCGCACTCCGACGATGTCCGGTCGGGCCTTAACACCGACATGAGTAGAGTACCGGCTCAAAAGGTCCATAACTATAGATCCGACCGTTGGATCGGTCTAAAATTTTTTTCACGACTTTCCGGAGGCTGTTTTACTTCGAGTAGCGTGTAATCAGAACCGCACTCCGACGCTGTCCGGTCGGGCCTTACCACCGACATGACTAGAGTACCGGCTCAAAAGGTCCATAACAATAGATCCGACCGTTGGATCGCTATAAAAGTTTTTCACGAGTTTTGAGAGGCTGTTTTACTTGGAGTAGCGAGAATCAGTACCGCACTCGACGATGCCAGTCGGACCTTACCGCCGACATGACTAGAGTACGGGTAAAAAGGTCCATAACAGTAGATCCGACCGTTGGATCGCTCTAAAATTTTTTTCACGAGTTTCCAGAAGCTGTTTTACTTGGAGTAGCGTGGAATCAGTACCGCACTCCGACGCTGCCGGTCGGGCCTTAACACGGACATGAGTAGAGTACCGGCTCAAAAGGTCCATAACTATAGATCCGACCGTTGGATCGGTCTAAAATTTTTTCACGACTTTCCGGAGGCTGTTTTACTTCGAGTAGCGTGTAATCAGAACCGCACTCGACGCTGTCCGGTCGGGCCTTACCAGCGACATGACTAGAGTACCGGCTCAAAAGGTCCATAACAATAGATCCGACCGTTGGATCGCTATAAAAGTTTTTTCACGAGTTTCCGGAGGCTGTTTTACTTGGAGTAGCTTGGAATCAGTACCCCACTCCAACGATGCCAGTCGGACCTTACCACGGACACGACTAGAGGGCGGGTTAAAAAGGTCCATAACAATAGATCCGACCGTTGGATCGCTCTAAAATTTTTTTCACGAGTTTCCGGAAGCTGTTTTACTTGGAGTAGCGTGGAATCAGTACCGCACTCCGACGATGTTCGGTCGGGCCTTAACACCGACATGAGTAGAGTACCGGCTCAAAAGGTCCATAACTATAGATCCGACCGTTGGATCGGTCTAAAATTTTTTTCACGACTTTCGGAGGCTGTTTTACTTCGAGTAGCGTGTAATCAGAACCGCACTCCGACGCTGTCCGGTCGGGCCTTACCACCGCCATGACTAGAGTACCGGCTCAAAAGGTCCATAACAATAGATCCGACCGTTGGATCGCTATAAAAGTTTTTTCACGAGTTTCCGGAGGCTGTTTTACTTGGAGTAGCTTGGAATCAGTACCCCACTCCGACGATGCCAGTCGGACCTTACCACCGACATGACTAGAGGGCGGGTAAAAAGGTCCATAACATAGATCCGACCGTTGGATCGCTTTAAAATTTTTTTCACGACATTCCGGAGGCTGTTTTACTTGAGTGGCTTGGAATCAGTACCGCACTCCACGATGCCGGTCGGACCTTACACGGACACGACTAGAGGGCCGGCTCAAAAGGTCCATAACAATAGATCCGACCGTTGGATCGCTACAAAAGTTTTTTCACGAGTTTCCGGAGGCTGTTTTACTTGGAGTAGCTTGGAATCAGTACCCACTCCAACGATGCCAGTCGGACCTTACCACGGACACGACTAGAGGCGGGTAAAAGGTCCATAACAATAGATCGACCGTTGGATCGCTAAAATTTTTTCACGAGTTTCCGGAAGCTGTTTTACTTGGAGTAGCGTGGAATCAGTACCGCACTCCGACGATGTCCGGTCGGGCCTTAACACCGACATGAGTAGAGTACCGGCTCAAAAGGTCCATAACTATTGATCCGACCGTTGGATCGGTCTAAAATTTTTTTCACGACTTTCCGGAGGCTGTTTTACTTCGAGTAGCGTGTAATCAGAACCGCACTCCGACGCTGTCCGGTCGGGCCTTACCACCGACATGACTAGAGTACCGGCTCAAAAGGTCCATAACAATAGATCCGACCGTTGGATCGCTATAAAAGTTTTTTCACGAGTTTTGGAGGCTGTTTTACTGGAGTAGCTTGGAATCAGTACCGCACTCCGCGATGCCAGTCGGAGCCTTACCACCGACATGACTAGAGTACCGGGTAAAAAGGTCCATAACAGTAGATCCGACCGTTGGATCGCTCTAAAATTTTTTTCACGAGTTTCCGGAAGCTGTTTTACTTGGAGTAGCGTGGAATCAGTACCGCACAACGACG
>CM055354.1:598565-609741 GCA_029228515.1 Populus alba x Populus x berolinensis | reverse complement strand
GATAATTTGAAAACATTTAAACTATCTTTCAAGTATCAGCAACAGAGATCCTATTTAATTTTTTTAAAAAATTATTTTTATAATTTGAAAACATTTAAACTATCTTCCAAGTATCAGAAACAGAGATCCTACTCTCTTTTATTAAAAACTTATTTTTAAAATTTCAAAACATTTGAATTATCAATCATCTATCAGAAACAAAGATCCCAATAATTTTTGTAAACAAATTATTTTCATAATTTTAAAACATTTAAACTATCTTTCAAGTCTAAGTAACACAGATCCTACTTACTTTTTGTAAAAAATTATTTTTATAATTTGAAAACTTTTAAACTATCTTTCAAGTATCAGCAACAGAGATCCTATTTAATTTTTTTAAAAAATTATTTTTATAATTTGAAAACATTTAAACTATCTTCCAAGTATCAGAAACAGAGATCCTACTCACTTTTATTAAAAACTTATTTTTAAAATTTCAAAACATTTGAATTATCAATCATCTATCAGAAACAGAGATCCCAATAATTTTTGTAAACAAATTATTTTCATAATTTTAAAACATTTAAACTATCTTTCAAGTCTAAGTAACACAGATCCTACTTACTTTTTGTAAAAAATTATTTTATAATTTGAAAACATTTAAACTATCTTTCAAGTATCAGCAACAGAGATCCTATTTAATTTTTTTAAAAAATTATTTTTATAATTTGAAAACATTTAAACTATCTTCCAAGTATCAGAAACAGAGATCCTACTCACTTTTATTAAAAACTTATTTTTAAAATTTCAAAACATTTGAATTATCAATCATCTATCAGAAACAGAGATCCCAATAATTTTTGTAAACAAATTATTTTCATAATTTTAAAACATTTAAACTATCTTTCAAGTCTAAGTAACACAGATCCTACTTACTTTTTGTAAAAAAATATTTTTATAATTTGAAAACATTTAAACTATCTTTCAAGTATCAGCAACAGAGATCCTATTTAATTTTTTTAAAAAAATTATTTTTATAATTTGAAAACATTTAAACTATCTTCCAAGTATCAGAAACAGAGATCCTACTCACTTTTATTAAAAACTTATTTTTAAAATTTCAAAACATTTGAATTATCAATCATCTATCAGAAACAGAGATCCCAATAATTTTTGTAAACAAATTATTTTCATAATTTTAAAACATTTAAACTATCTTTCAAGTCTAAGTAACACAGATCCTACTTACTTTTTGTAAAAAAATATTTTTATAATTTGAAAACATTTAAACTATCTTTCAAGTATCAGCAACAGAGATCCTATTTAATTTTTTTAAAAAATTATTTTTATAATTTGAAAACATTTAAACTATCTTCCAAGTATCAGAAACAGAGATCCTACTCACTTTTATTAAAAACTTATTTTTAAAATTTCAAAACATTTGAATTATCAATCATCTATCAGAAACAGAGATCCCAATAATTTTTGTAAACAAATTATTTTCATAATTTTAAAACATTTAAACTATCTTTCAAGTCTAAGTAACACAGATCCTACTTACTTTTTGTAAAAAATTATTTATAATTTGAAAACATTTAAACTATCTTTCAAGTATCAGCAACAGAGATCCTATTTAATTTTTTAAAAAAATTATTTTTATAATTTGAAAACATTTAAACTATCTTCCAAGTATCAGAAACAGAGATCCTACTCACTTTTATTAAAAACTTATTTTTAAAATTTCAAAACATTTGAATTATCAATCATCTATCAGAAACAGAGATCCCAATAATTTTTGTAAACAAATTATTTTCATAATTTTAAAACATTTAAACTATCTTTCAAGTCTAAGATCTAAGTAACACAGATCCTACTTACTTTTTGTAAAAAATTATTTTTATAATTTGAAAACTTTTAAACTATCTTTCAAGTATCAGCAACAGAGATCCTATTTAATTTTTTAAAAAATTATTTTTATAATTTGAAAACATTTAAACTATCTTCCAAGTATCAGAAACAGAGATCCTACTCACTTTTATTAAAAACTTATTTTTAAAATTTCAAAACATTTGAATTATCAATCATCTATCAGAAACAGAGATCCCAATAATTTTTGTAAACAAATTATTTTCATAATTTTAAAACATTTAAACTATCTTTCAAGTCTAAGTAACACAGATCCTACTTACTTTTTGTAAAAAATTATTTTTATAATTTGAAAACTTTTAAACTATCTTTCAAGTATCAGCAACAGAGATCCTATTTAATTTTTTTAAAAAATTATTTTTATAATTTGAAAACATTTAAACTATCTTCCAAGTATCAGAAACAGAGATCCTACTCACTTTTATTAAAAACTTATTTTTAAAATTTCAAAACATTTGAATTATCAATCATCTATCAGAAACAGAGATCCCAATAATTTTTGTAAAAAAATTATTTTCATAATTTTAAAACATTTAAACTATCTTTCAAGTCTAAGTAACACAGATCCTACTTACTTTTTGTAAAAAAATATTTTTATAATTTGAAAACATTTAAACTATCTTTCAAGTATCAGCAACAGAGATCCTATTTAATTTTTTTAAAAAATTATTTTTATAATTTGAAAACATTTAAACTATCTTCCAAGTATCAGAAACAGAGATCCTACTCACTTTTATTAAAAACTTATTTTTAAAATTTCAAAACATTTGAATTATCAATCATCTATCAGAAACAGAGATCCCAATAATTTTTGTAAACAAATTATTTTCATAATTTTAAAACATTTAAACTATCTTTCAAGTCTAAGTAACACAGATCCTACTTACTTTTTGTAAAAAATTATTTTTATAATTTGAAAACTTTTAAACTATCTTTCAAGTATCAGCAACAGAGATCCTATTTAATTTTTTAAAAAATTATTTTTATAATTTGAAAACATTTAAACTATCTTCCAAGTATCAGAAACAGAGATCCTACTCACTTTTATTAAAAACTTATTTTTAAAATTTCAAAACATTTGAATTATCAATCATCTATCAGAAACAGAGATCCCAATAATTTTTGTAAACAAATTATTTTCATAATTTTAAAACATTTAAACTATCTTTCAAGTCTAAGCACAGATCCTACTTACTTTTTGTAAAAAATTATTTTTATAATTTGAAAACATTTAAACTATCTTTCAAGTATCAGCAACAGAGATCCTATTTAATTTTTTAAAAATTATTTTTATAATTTGAAAACATTTAAACTATCTTCCAAGTATCAGAAACAGAGATCCTACTCACTTTTATTAAAAACTTATTTTTAAAATTTCAAAACATTTGAATTATCAATCATCTATCAGAAACAGAGATCCCAATAATTTTTGTAAACAAATTATTTTCATAATTTTAAAACATTTAAACTATCTTTCAAGTCTAAGTAACACAGATCCTACTTACTTTTTGTAAAAAAATATTTTTATAATTTGAAAACATTTAAACTATCTTTCAAGTATCAGCAACAGAGATCCTATTTAATTTTTTAAAAAAATTATTTTTATAATTTGAAAACATTTAAACTATCTTCCAAGTATCAGAAACAGAGATCCTACTCACTTTTATTAAAAACTTATTTTTAAAATTTCAAAACATTTGAATTATCAATCATCTATCAGAAACAGAGATCCCAATAATTTTTGTAAACAAATTATTTTCATAATTTTAAAACATTTAAACTATCTTTCAAGTCTAAGTAACACAGATCCTACTTACTTTTTGTAAAAAAATATTTTTATAATTTGAAAACATTTAAACTATCTTTCAAGTATCAGCAACAGAGATCCTATTTAATTTTTTAAAAAATTATTTTTATAATTTGAAAACATTTAAACTATCTTCCAAGTATCAGAAACAGAGATCCTACTCACTTTTATTAAAAACTTATTTTTAAAATTTCAAAACATTTGAATTATCAATCATCTATCAGAAACAGAGATCCCAATAATTTTTGTAAACAAATTATTTTCATAATTTTAAAACATTTAAACTATCTTTCAAGTCTAAGTAACACAGATCCTACTTACTTTTTGTAAAAAAATATTTTTATAATTTGAAAACATTTAAACTATCTTTCAAGTATCAGCAACAGAGATCCTATTTAATTTTTTAAAAAAATTATTTTTATAATTTGAAAACATTTAAACTATCTTCCAAGTATCAGAAACAGAGATCCTACTCACTTTTATTAAAAACTTATTTTTAAAATTTCAAAACATTTGAATTATCAATCATCTATCAGAAACAGAGATCCCAATAATTTTTGTAAACAAATTATTTTCATAATTTTAAAACATTTAAACTATCTTTCAAGTCTAAGTAACACAGATCCTACTTACTTTTTGTAAAAAATTATTTTTATAATTTGAAAACATTTAAACTATCTTTCAAGTATCAGCAACAGAGATCCTATTTAATTTTTTTAAAAAAATTATTTTATAATTTGAAAACATTTAAACTATCTTCCAAGTATCAGAAACAGAGATCCTACTCACTTTTATTAAAAACTTATTTTTAAAATTTCAAAACATTTGAATTATCAATCATCTATCAGAAACAGAGATCCCAATAATTTTTGTAAACAAATTATTTTCATAATTTTAAAACATTTAAACTATCTTTCAAGTCTAAGTAACACAGATCCTACTTACTTTTTGTAAAAATATTTTATAATTTGAAAACATTTAAACTATCTTTCAAGTATCAGCAACAGAGATCCTATTTAATTTTTTTAAAAATTATTTTTATAATTTGAAAACATTTAAACTATCTTCAAGTATCAGAAACAAAAAATTATTTTTATAATTTGAAAACATTTAAACTATCTTCCAAGTATCAGAAACAGAGATCCTACTCACTTTTATTAAAAACTTATTTTTAAAATTTCAAAACATTTGAATTATCAATCATCTATCAGAAACAGAGATCCCAATAATTTTTGTAAACAAATTATTTTCATAATTTTAAAACATTTAAACTATCTTTCAAGTCTAAGTAACACAGATCCTACTTACTTTTTGTAAAAAATTATTTTTATAATTTGAAAACATTTAAACTATCTTTCAAGTATCAGCAACAGAGATCCTATTTAATTTTTTTAAAAATTATTTTTATAATTTGAAAACATTTAAACTATCTTCCAAGTATCAGAAACAGAGATCCTACTCACTTTTATTAAAAACTTATTTTTAAAATTTCAAAACATTTGAATTATCAATCATCTATCAGAAACAGAGATCCCAATAATTTTTGTAAACAAATTATTTTCATAATTTTAAAACATTTAAACTATCTTTCAAGTCTAAGTAACACAGATCCTACTTACTTTTTGTAAAAAATTATTTTTATAATTTGAAAACATTTAAACTATCTTTCAAGTATCAGCAACAGAGATCCTATTTAATTTTTTAAAAAATTATTTTTATAATTTGAAAACATTTAAACTATCTTCCAAGTATCAGAAACAGAGATCCTACTCACTTTTATTAAAAACTTATTTTTAAAATTTCAAAACATTTGAATTATCAATCATCTATCAGAAACAGAGATCCCAATAATTTTTGTAAACAAATTATTTTCATAATTTTAAAACATTTAAACTATCTTTCAAGTCTAAGTAACACAGATCCTACTTACTTTTTGTAAAAAATTATTTTTATAATTTGAAAACATTTAAACTATCTTTCAAGTATCAGCAACAGAGATCCTATTTAATTTTTTAAAAAAATATTTTTATAATTTGAAAACATTTAAACTATCTTCCAAGTATCAGAAACAGAGATCCTACTCACTTTTATTAAAAACTTATTTTTAAAATTTCAAAACATTTGAATTATCAATCATCTATCAGAAACAGAGATCCCAATAATTTTTGTAAACAAATTATTTTCATAATTTTAAAACATTTAAACTATCTTTCAAGTCTAAGTAACACAGATCCTACTTACTTTTTGTAAAAAAATATTTTTATAATTTGAAAACATTTAAACTATCTTTCAAGTATCAGCAACAGAGATCCTATTTAATTTTTTAAAAAATTGTTTTTATAATTTGAAAACATTTAAACTATCTTCCAAGTATCAGAAACAGAGATCCTACTCACTTTTATTAAAAACTTATTTTTAAAATTTCAAAACATTTGAATTATCAATCATCTATCAGAAACAGAGATCCCAATAATTTTTGTAAACAAATTATTTTCATAATTTTAAAACATTTAAACTATCTTTCAAGTCTAAGTAACACAGATCCTACTTACTTTTTGTAAAAAATTAATTTTATAATTTGAAAACATTTAAACTATCTTTCAAGTATCAGCAACAGAGATCCTATTTAATTTTTTTAAAAAATTATTTTTATAATTTGAAAACATTTAAACTATCTTCCAAGTATCAGAAACAGAGATCCTACTCACTTTTATTAAAAACTTATTTTTAAAATTTCAAAACATTTGAATTATCAATCATCTATCAGAAACAGAGATCCCAATAATTTTTGTAAACAAATTATTTTCATAATTTTAAAACATTTAAACTATCTTTCAAGTCTAAGTAACACAGATCCTACTTACTTTTTGTAAAAAAATATTTTTATAATTTGAAAACATTTAAACTATCTTTCAAGTATCAGCAACAGAGATCCTATTTAATTTTTTTTAAAAATTATTTTTATAATTTGAAAACATTTAAACTATCTTCCAAGTATCAGAAACAGAGATCCTACTCACTTTTATTAAAAACTTATTTTTAAAATTTCAAAACATTTGAATTATCAATCATCTATCAGAAACAGAGATCCCAATAATTTTTGTAAACAAATTATTTTCATAATTTTAAAACATTTAAACTATCTTTCAAGTCTAAGTAACACAGATCCTACTTACTTTTTGTAAAAAAATATTTTTATAATTTGAAAACATTTAAACTATCTTTCAAGTATCAGCAACAGAGATCCTATTTAATTTTTTTAAAAAAATTATTTTTATAATTTGAAAACATTTAAACTATCTTCCAAGTATCAGAAACAGAGATCCTACTCACTTTTATTAAAAACTTATTTTTAAAATTTCAAAACATTTGAATTATCAATCATCTATCAGAAACAGAGATCCCAATAATTTTTGTAAACAAATTATTTTCATAATTTTAAAACATTTAAACTATCTTTCAAGTCTAAGTAACACAGATCCTACTTACTTTTTGTAAAAAAATATTTTTATAATTTGAAAACATTTAAACTATCTTTCAAGTATCAGCAACAGAGATCCTTTAATTTTTTTAAAAAATTATTTTTATAATTTGAAAACATTTAAACTATCTTCCAAGTATCAGAAACAGAGATCCTACTCACTTTTATTAAAAACTTATTTTTAAAATTTCAAAACATTTGAATTATCAATCATCTATCAGAAACAGAGATCCCAATAATTTTTGTAAACAAATTATTTTCATAATTTTAAAACATTTAAACTATCTTTCAAGTCTAAGTAACACAGATCCTACTTACTCTTTGTAAAAAAATATTTTTATAATTTGAAAACATTTAAACTATCTTTCAAGTATCAGCAACAGAGATCCTATTTAATTTTTTAAAAAAATTGTTTTTATAATTTGAAAACATTTAAACTATCTTCCAAGTATCAGAAACAGAGATCCTACTCACTTTTATTAAAAACTTATTTTTAAAATTTCAAAACATTTGAATTATCAATCATCTATCAGAAACAGAGATCCCAATAATTTTTGTAAACAAATTATTTTCATAATTTTAAAACATTTAAACTATCTTTCAAGTCTAAGTAACACAGATCCTACTTACTCTTTGTAAAAAAATATTTTCATAATTTGAAAACATTTAAACTATCTTTCAAGTATCAGCAACAGAGATCCTATTTAATTTTTTTAAAAAATTGTTTTTATAATTTGAAAACATTTAAACTATCTTCCAAGTATCAGACAGAAACAGAGATCCTACTCACTTTTATAAAAACTTATTTTTAAAATTTCAAAACATTTGAATTATCAATCATCTATCAGAAACAGAGATCCCAATAATTTTTGTAAACAAATTATTTTCATAATTTTAAAACATTTAAACTATCTTTCAAGTCTAAGTAACACAGATCCTACTTACTTTTTGTAAAAAAATTATTTATAATTTGAAAACATTTAAACTATCTTTCAAGTATCAGCAACAGAGATCCTATTTAATTTTTTAAAAAAATTATTTTTATAATTTGAAAACATTTAAACTATCTTCCAAGTATCAGAAACAGAGATCCTACTCACTTTTATTAAAAACTTATTTTTAAAATTTCAAAACATTTGAATTATCAATCATCTATCAGAAACAGAGATCCCAATAATTTTTGTAAACAAATTATTTTCATAATTTTAAAACATTTAAACTATCTTTCAAGTCTAAGTAACACAGATCCTACTTACTTTTTGTAAAAAATATTTTTATAATTTGAAAACATTTAAACTATCTTTCAAGTATCAGCAACAGAGATCCTATTAATTTTTTTAAAAAATTATTTTTATAATTTGAAAACATTTAAACTATCTTCCAAGTATCAGAAACAGAGATCCTACTCACTTTTATTAAAAACTTATTTTTAAAATTTCAAAACATTTGAATTATCAATCATCTATCAGAAACAGAGATCCCAATAATTTTTGTAAACAAATTATTTTCATAATTTTAAAACATTTAAACTATCTTTCAAGTCTAAGTAACACAGATCCTACTTACTTCTTTGTAAAAAATATTTTCATAATTTGAAAACATTTAAACTATCTTTCAAGTATCAGCAACAGAGATCCTATTTAATTTTTTTAAAAAAATTATTTTTATAATTTGAAAACATTTAAACTATCTTCCAAGTATCAGAAACAGAGATCCTACTCACTTTTATTAAAAACTTATTTTTAAAATTTCAAAACATTTGAATTATCAATCATCTATCAGAAACAGAGATCCCAATAATTTTTGTAAACAAATTATTTTCATAATTTTAAAACATTTAAACTATCTTTCAAGTCTAAGTAACACAGATCCTACTTACTTTTTGTAAAAAATTATTTTTATAATTTGAAAACATTTAAACTATCTTTCAAGTATCAGCAACAGAGATCCTATTTAATTTTTTTAAAAAAATTATTTTTATAATTTGAAAACATTTAAACTATCTTCCAAGTATCAGAAACAGAGATCCTACTCACTTTTATTAAAAACTTATTTTTAAAATTTCAAAACATTTGAATTATCAATCATCTATCAGAAACAGAGATCCCAATAATTTTTGTAAACAAATTATTTTCATAATTTTAAAACATTTAAACTATCTTTCAAGTCTAAGTAACACAGATCCTACTTACTTTTTGTAAAAAATTATTTTTATAATTTGAAAACATTTAAACTATCTTTCAAGTATCAGCAACAGAGATCCTATTTAATTTTTTTAAAAAATAATTTTTATAATTTGAAAACATTTAAACTATCTTCCAAGTACCAGAAACAGAGATCCTACTCACTTTTATTAAAAACTTATTTTTAAAATTTCAAAACATTTGAATTATCAATCATCTATCAGAAACAGAGATCCCAATAATTTTTGTAAACAAATTATTTTCAAAATTTTAAAACATTTAAACTATCTTTCAAGTATAAGCAACAGAGATCCTACTTACTTTTTGTAAAAAATTATTTTTATAATTTGAAAACATTTAAACTATCTTTCAAGTATCAGCAACAGAGATCCTATAATTTTTTTAAAAATTTTTTTTATAATTTGAAAACATTTAAACTATCTTCCAAGTATCAGAAACAGAGATCCTACTCACTTTTATTAAAAACTTATTTTTAAAATTTCAAAACATTTGAATTATCAATCATCTATCAGTAACAAAGATCCCAATAATTTTTGTAAAAAATTATTTTCATAATTTTAAAACATTTAAAACTATCTTTCAAGTATCAGCAACACATGATCCTAATTACTTTTTGTAAAAAATTATTTTTAATAAATTGAAAACATTTAAACTATCTTCCAAGTATCAGAAACAGAGATCTTTTCTACTCACTTTTAATTAATACTTATTTTTAAAATTTCAAAACATTTGAATTATCAATCATCTATTCAGAAACGAGAAATCCCAATAATTTTTGTAAACAAATTATTTTCATAATTTTAAAACATTTAAACTATCTTTCAAGTCTAAGTAACAGAGATCCTACTTACTTCCCCTTTTGTAAAAAATATTTTTTTTATTTTTCATAATTTGAAAACATTTAAACTATCTTTCAAGTATCAGCAACAGAGATCACTATTTAATTTTTTTAAAAATTATTTTTATAATTTGAAAAACCATTTAACACTATCTTCCAAAGTATCAGAGAACAGAGAATCCTACTCACTTTTATTAAAAACTTATTTTTAAAAATTTCAAACATTTGAATTATCAATCATCTATCATAAACAGAGATCCCAATAATTTTTGTAAACAAATTATTTTCAATAATTTTTAAAACATTTAAACTATTCTTTCAAGTCCTAAGTAACACAGATCCTACTTACTTTATGTAAAAAAATATTTATGATAATTTGAAATAATACATTTAAACTATCTTTCAAGATATCAGCAACAGAGATCCTATTTAATTTTTTTAAAAAAAATATTTTTATTATAATTTTGAAAACATTTAAAACTATCTTCCAAGCTATCAGAAACAGAGATCGCTTACTCACTTTTATTAAAAACTTATATTTTTAAAATTTTCAAAAGCATTTGAATTTATCAATCATCTATCAGAAAACAGAGATCCCCAATAATTTTTTGTTAAACAAATTATTTTCATAATTTTAAAACATTTAAACCTATCTTTCAAGTCCTAAGTAACACAGATCCTACTTACTTCTTTGTAAAAAAATTTATTTTAAAATTTGAAAACATTTAAAACTATCTTTCAAGTATCAGCAACAATAGAAAATCCTATTTTAATTTTTTTTAAAAAATAAGTTTTAATAATTTGAAAACATGATAAACTATCTTCCAAGTATCAGAAACAGAGATCCTACTCACCTTCATTATACTAAAAACTTATTTTTAAAATTTCAAAACATTTGAATTATCAATCATCTATCAGAAACAGAGATCCCAATAATTTTT
>CM055354.1:562938-598465 GCA_029228515.1 Populus alba x Populus x berolinensis | reverse complement strand
ACAAGAAAGCTGTTTTACATCTTTTAAAAAAATAAAAAAATTGTTGTTTCAAACTAAAAGTAACAGGAGTTGGTTAAGATCTTGACTTGACATATTATTTTTCTCCAATAAATACTATTTATTGCTGGTTAGCATACCTATATTATTCACTTCAAACTCACAACAACAGAAATTCATTTCATGCATGCCACTTCGCCATTACCATAGTTATAGTTGGACTCAAGGTGTTTATTTTTTTTTAGTTTTAAATTGAGTCATGTAGTTTTTAATATAATGATTATTGAAATTTTACATTATTATTAATTTTAAAAAATTATAAATTTAATTAAGACATGCACAAATTTAATTAAATATCCCACTATCTAATTTAAAAAAAAAAAATCTTGTTACTCAAGCATTAGTTAACACTGTCAATTGTAATTGTTAAATCAATCAACCGCGATCAAAAATGTACAGCATATCATGTTGGCGATATTCTGAAAATCCTCTCGAACCCATGTCTTAAAATGACCTGGCTTCGGATGGTGTGTCCGGCCGTGACATAACTTGAGTTTTTAATAATTTTAAATTTGTTTTTTTTTTTATTTTAAATTAATTTTTATAATTATTTTATTACATTGATATTGAAATTAAAATTTAAAAAATAAAAAAATATATTTATAAAATAATATTTACCATCTAAAAATCTTTTAGTAATTTTGTTTTTGGCCCCGATTGATTAGTCAATTATAAGTAACAAGGTAGAGTAATGCATAAGACTGGTAGGGGGTAACTAATCAGTAAGTAGCATTATATATGCCCATGACAACAAGAAAGAATGAACAGAGACTTGCTCTTACCTTGAGGGTCTAGCTCAAGCGTTCAACTGCATGGTTTGCCTTTCGATTATTCAAGTTCGATTCTTTAGAGTACCAACCTTTCAGCCCTGCGGTGCCTTATCTGTCCACTTGACTTTGCAGGATGTTCAGTGGGCCTCGGGGTTTAGTCGTGGTGCGCGTAAGCTGGCCCGGACACCCAGGTTACAAAAAAAAAAAAAAAAAATGAACAGAGACAAACTGTATAGATTTATTTATTTGTAATGTAGTTTTGGTGGTTTATAATAATTTCGTATAGAAACATTGTAAGGATATGTTTATTTTTTTTTAAATTAATATTTTTCATTTTTTTCGATGCTTGATATCAAAATAATTTAAAGAATTAAAATAATGAATTTTATATATCTTTTTTTAAAAAAACATTATATCCAAACACCACAGAAACTAAAAGCAAAGTTAGTTAGTATTATAAGTGGGGTTTCCATGAGTTTTGGAAGTGCATGGTGTTCATGGGGACTAGACTCTGTTTTAATAACTGACACTTCAATTGGGTCTCCACCTTAGATACTAGTCCTACAAACTGAGGGCAGCTTAAACAGAAACTAAGGGTTGTTGAGATCTACATTTACTGCCATTGGAGGCTCAATGCACGAAAACATCTTAAAGCACCGTTAGTACAAGGGCTTTGTCTTTATTGTCTCCGAATTGAAAAGTAGGCGTGCAATTATAGCTGCTATGACCACCCGTTTGCAGATTCAGGGGTTGATTAAAAGCAAATAAAAAAATGAATTTAATTATTTTTATTAAAACCATAATATTTTTTTAATTTTCTGGTTATTGGACTCTGTTAGATTTATAATGAATTTCATAAAATTAGTCGAAAGATTCGGTGCATCGTTTGGTATTTTATTAGTTTTTACTGTCATGATTTAAAAATACAGATTTGGAGTTACATTATAACTTCGCTCAGATTCAAGTTTTATATTTAATATGAGGTAAAACATTTTTTTTTTTTTTTTATTTTACAGTAAAAAACAAATAATTTTAAAAATTATGAACAACATGAGAACATCTCGGACCCCGGTGCCCATTACTCGACAAGTTAGCAAGTACTCGAATAGTCCGAGCCTAGGCCGTGGGTACCCCCTCTCCACGTTGCTAAGTACCATCCTTCTTATATGGAAACCCGAGGCCTGCTTAAAAACCTTAGTTTAAATCTTAAAACCAGTTTTACATCTAATATATTAGATATTGACTTCTCTGACATTCACTTTTTTTTTCTTACATGTAACCTCTTTCAGACCATACGTGTCCGTCCGAACTCTAAACAAACCACGGGTTCTGGTCGAAGGAAAACAAATTCGGGTCTAAATAAACCTTTTGATATCAAGTTAAGGTTTGTTTTTTAATTTTTTTTTGTTTATAAATATATAAAAATAATTTTTTTTATTTTTAATTATTTATTTAAGATATAGTATATCAAAATAATTTAAAAAATATAAAAAAAAAATCAAATTTTACATAATATACAATGTAATCACGGTAGATAAACAGTGTTTAAATTGGCCGTTGAGAGAAGAATATTTATTTTTGTGGAAAGAAATATATTTTTTAAAATATTGTTTTAAGAAAAAGCATTAAATTATTCTTTTTTCATGTATTTTTTCTATGATTATGACATAATAATATAAAAAAAATAGAGAAGAGAACACGATGGCATGCATATTTATGGAAATGAAATAGAAATATGTAATTACTGAGTAAAAAGATGATGAAATAAAAAATAGGGGACTGTGAGGAGAGAGAGAGAGAGAGAGGGCCAAAAACTGAGCACAGAGGTAGAAGACAAGATTGGAGAAAGAGGAAAAAAAGAAAAAATGACCTGCAAAAAATTGAGCTTGTATTTTTACAATAATGCCTTTTGACTTGCAATCACCAGTCAAGGTATTAAAAATTCAAAAAGGAAATGCCGCGTGTCCGCCGGAAATAATAAAGAAGGAGATAGCGTGAAGTGCAAAGAAAGAAGGAACCCCGTGGAACCATAGAAGTCCTCTGGAATAAATTCTCTATTATTTAATATTAAACTGTTAAGCCAAAGTTTCACAGAGCCGGTAATAATTGAGAAACTTTATAATAAATAATCGGTTAATACGTTAAGACTTAACAAATCATGGTTATTAACAAAACATTGAAAGAGAGAGATGTTGCTTTTCAAACGGATAGGTATTATTTATTTTAGTAGTTTTGTTTTATTTTGTTTTTCTAATGTATTTTTTTTTTAATTTTAATTTCATCATTTAATCTTTAGTTTTTTAAAATTATATATTATGATTTGTTTCATAACTCAAAACACTAAACAGAAATCGGTATTTTTCATTGTGCACTGCCTCATAAAACACTATTTATCTTAATATTTCTTTGTTCTATTTTTTAATCCATGTTTTATTTTGATTCTTTAATATTTGGTCTTTACAAAACTTAACTTCATGATTTATTTTGATTTGTGTTTCTATATAGTTATTAAATCTCATGATTTGATGTCAGCGTTTTGACTGGTGTTATCCTATTTTTTATCAACTTCTATCTTTTAATATTTGAATTTTTGAAGGAAACAGTTTTTGTGATTTTGTTGCATTGGAGAATTAGACACCCCATTTTTTGGTTTGTTTTAACTTATTTTTTATAGGTTATCTTAGTTTTATGATCCGAGTCACGAGTTTGATGAATTAATTTATTTTTATTGGTCATCTAGTTGTTTTTGAATTTATTAAATTAATCAAGTCACATCAAATCAACCCTCACTCTGTTATTTTTTCATGTATGATTAATATTTTTACATAGAAAAAATTGATTCAAATAGTAACTCATCGCCAGCAGTATTCCAGTAATACCACAGAAACATGTGTCATATATATTAAATAATTGATATTAACAATATGTCATTAAAAATATACATTTTTATTTCTCTTTCAACGGTGGTATGTAAGTAATTTTTAAAGAGTTTTTTTTATTTAAAAATATATTAAAATAATTTTTTATATTTTTTCTAACCATTGACGTATCAAAAATCATTAAAAAAAACACTAAAAAAACAACAAAATTAATATTTTTTATTAAAAACAAACACGTTTTTAAAAACAGTTCCAACCACGAATTAAATATGCAATACGGACAGAGGCGAAATAGGGGGAAGGGCTGTCCGCACACTGCCCGCATCACATTCCACCTTTATTACCTAGAGAAAAGCAAAGCAATAACATATAAAAGTATCACAAAGATATCTTTGTCCCAAGCTTTCCAACTAATAATTGATTCATCTTAACAAAACTGTTGCGTTTATTAATAAATTCCACTCAGTTAAATTATTAATTGTTGTACAATCAATTTCAGACATGGATGTTTTCCTGTTCTTTTCTCACTTTTACCCGATTTGTCGAACACAGAATTTAATAGGATAGGTTGGCTCGAAAGAAACATTAAGTATACCAAGTGAGGCATATAAAATAATGCAAGATCATGCAAAACAGCGAGTAGCTATTTTTGAATCCTTAAATAGAGTTTTTTGTCTAGGTTAATGAGATTGTTGTGTCAGGACTATTTTATTTTAAAATAAAAATACTGTAGTAATTTTATTTTTATATAGTAGGTATATAATATTTATATGTTAAGCTTAGTATAGGCCTGTGCCCTGCACGAAGCACTGATGGAGTGCCAGGATCTTGGGTGATTTTAGAACACATTTTTAATTTCTTCCCAAAAACACTAGGGCGAATTGAATAAATTTTTAATTTTTTATATATTTACATATATGGTTTAGATGAGGAATTAATTAATAATCCATATCGTATTGAAGATATTTAAGACTCCCGTGCCTTATAGTTTATGCATACAAAGCGTTGTATTTCATACTCTAAATATATATAACATCAATAAGATTTTGCAAATAAGTAGATAATCATAGATCGATCTTTATCATGGCGAAAGCTAGCTTTACATGCCGGGATCATGATGATAAAAGATTAATTATGATGATTAATTTGTGCTATCACCACCTCAACATTCGAAGTTAATAAAATCCATTTTTTATTTCTATCGAAAGACAAAGACTAGAGAGGGATAAGTTCCATTTTATATACAGAAAACAATAACCCCTCAACATCTATAAAAGTAAAAAAAAAAAGGAGTAAGTCACCATCGTCATCTAATTTAGATTACAGCTGCAATGTAATTAACCTCATTAGCGCATAATATATCAAACGGGTATAAAACAAAACACTTAACTACATGCATTTATAGTAATTAATTAATTGATTCACATCTTGACCTGTTCAATGGTTGTTGTCAGCATCAAGTTCGATATCCATCCCAATCCCATAATGTCAAATCCAGGAAGGCATTTTATGGACCTGGCAATTTGCTATAACCTAACAGTATTTAACTTTATCGTCAGATAATGGGGGGAAACAAATACCAGTCCTTTTCATATTTTTTGCTGTGTAATTAATAAATTATCACCAGAGAGTAGAAAAATCCGATGGAGTGTATGGAAAAAAGGATGTCTGGCACCACGTGGCTCGAACCCAAGTTTGATACTATCCTTGCGTGATTCAAGGAATGCAACCACGATGACCAGTTTATCTTTCTGCCAACCAATTTAAAAGCTGATCGATTTGTTGTTCTTGATCGCAGGAGCTATACAGGAGACGGGGAACAATGGGCTCGAATGATCCTACAAGAGGGAGGTCCAGACATAATCTGTGACTGTGAAGGTCCCATTTTGACATCACAAGAGTGGTCTGCTGAGATGGTGAACAGACCGAGGAAATTAAGAAGGGCCTGTGTGCTGGTAGGGGCCTACCAGGAGGCCATCTTCTGCACTGCTCCCAATATTAGACAACTGGTTTTATGCCAACCGAGGCCCTGCCCCATGCATGTCTCTTTTTTCCAGAGGCTCCATCAAGAAAACATGATTATGATGGAGGAATTACAAGTAACAACAGCTTGATAATTGCTGTTGCCAAGTCTCGCCTTCCTGCTGGGAACTTAAATTGAGTTAGGTACGTTTTCCTAAAAAAAAAAAAAAAAAAAAAAAAATAAAAAAAAAAAAAAAAAAAAAAAAAAAAATCTAAATAAAAAACTAAAAAAACAAATTTTACATAGAATATTTTTACAACATACATTAAACTTCCAATATAATAATAAAAAAACCTATAACTTTTCAATCTTATAAAGTTCCCCATTCTATATTAAATTCCCGAGCGTATTAATAAGGAGGTATTGGGCTTGCATGACATGGTTGAAACAGAGAATTTGACAAGAAAGTTAAAAATAACTTGATGGTGCACCTTGCATAACTCGTCCAAGTAATGAAATCGAATATGACAAACAAATATAAAAAGGTTCGGGCAACCCTACTGCAAGAGTTTGGTTGGTCTGGATTGGTATTATTTATTGTGGGTGAGTTATTGTATGAGTAGCTATTATGATAAATAGTTAAATTATCATTAGAGATGAATAAAAAAATCATTTGGTTTATATTTGGAAAAAAAAAGGGAAGAAAAATAAATTTTACAAGGGCATTGTTAGCTTTCTTCTAAACATATGCTAAACTGGATTTCAGCCTTGTCCATGGTAAAAGCATTTCAACATCTGTCTAGTAAATTTGTTGAGTGATGGTTTTGGTTTTTTGTGTTACAACATGTTTTTTTAAATTATTTTTTATTTTTTAAAAATTATTAAATTAATTATTTTTTAAAATATTTATGAATGATTTTTGAACTAGCAAACAAAGCATGTAGGAAGCCTTATTTTCTTCCACGGGAGAAGAATAAGCTAACAAACAAAAGGGACTGGTGTGAAGAAGATGTGAGAGGTCATGTATTCTTCCCAGAAAACAAAAAAGGAAAAAGAAAAAAAAGAAAAGGAAGAAGACGAAGAAGGTCATGGGTGGAGGAACCAGTGCACTATTTGTAGTCTGGTTGGTGAGAGGTATAATCGTACCCAAAAAGTAAAACCTTGAAGATGGAGTTTGGGCCCATTTATGACTAGTGTGGGACCAAGCCTGCCATTATATGGGTGGAGCTTTTATTCTGCCACTGTCTCGACGGAAAGGTTTTTTTTTTACAAAAAAATTAAAAGGATTTTAATCACTCGGAAAACCAATCTTGTAGCAATGCCTCTTCAGTGAATTTTGTTCTTGCTGTGATACAGGGGAAGAGAAACAGAGAAATGAAATGAAAGCTACCCTTTTCACGTGACCCAAATTTTGGCGTGATGGGAGTTCCCCCTTCTACTCTCTTTTAGAAGAGCTACAACCTTTCCCTCTGCTTTAATGGCCAGAAAGTTATTTTCTTTTCTTAATCCTACTATAAGCATAGCCCGTGCTGTATAAGCTGTCTTCCCAACTGTTCAATCAACAGAATTTTCTCGGTTTTACAGTGGGAGAGAACGATAGGCAGCGAGCACGAGGGTGTGTTTTCTTGCAGAAGTTCTCTCCAGCAAAGATGGCTGGTATCAAATCACCATAGGGGTTTTTTCCTTTATGGTCCAAGGAAGAGACCAGAAAACAAAGGCCAGAAAGCAGGACACGTGGACAAAACAAGCATACAAAAAAGGTTATCCACATTACAGCAAGGTGCGGCACCTTAATTAAGGACATTAGGAGCCACGATATTGCTGAAACTTGCAGGCCAACACCTAAATCACCATAGGTTTCCAGCTGTTTTTCTTTCGTATTTTCAATATCTACGTACATCAAGAAACGTACTCGGCAGGCAAGCATTGATGCAATGCCTCCAATTCAAACTACTTGCACGACAACAAATTAGTTAAACCATCAAAACTGGAGATTTTTCTGTCAAATGGCATCAGAATCATTTATTTCAATTATATAGAAGACTGCAACAGTTAATGGCATATTTACAGGATATGTACAATATGAAGAACTAAATCAATTGAAAAATCAAATAAAAAGTTTCCAAGTGACTGCACACAAAATAATAGGGCAAGCTATATTCTCGGAAAAACTAATTTCTAGCCAACACACTGACACTCCTCTCTTTCCTAACGAGAATTAAATCATGACTTGCAAAGAAAATAAATTATGTCTCAAGACAAAAGAAACATGGAAGAATAGTTCCCAATGGATCATCTTGATTTGCAGAGAAGTTACACGAGGCAGACTATAAAAACAAAAGAAAAATCAGGAAAATCTAACAAAATTTGTCCCTCTTCATGGATTTACCCTTTCCTGCGGAAAACCTTCTCTCTGACTACCGGAAGTGACTGAGAAGCTGCTGGGCCTACATAACACATACAAACATGCATTATCATCTAGCATATCCATCCTTCATCATCATTAAATGTTAAAAAAAACTTATTGGTCTTGCTTCCCCTATTGTTAAAAATATATAAAAAAATTTGACATCATAAGGAATTACAATCTCAATCAACCCACCATGCTTCTTTTCCTAACTGGCAAATGGTACCAACGGGCCTCCACTATAATTTGGCTAGCTAGCAGATACCAGATCAGCTACAGTTAAACAAGGAAAGATGAGGTTAGATGCATACCTTGTCCTTTGCTCTTGGGGTGCCTGGATGGGATAATGCAACAAGTGGAGGGAACCAGCCCCTTCTTGCAAAACAAGGGTACAAAACTTGGGACTATTAAGGCACAACTGCATCAGTATGGAGGCAGCAGTCTCCTTTCCTCTTTGAGATCCTGATTCGACAACCTCAACCAGCAATGGGATGCCTCCAGCTTTTGCAATGGCCATGCGGACCTTCGCTGATTGTTGACAAGTTTGCAAGAAGAGCAACTGCCTTGTCAACCATCCCAGTGACAGGATCCATCAGCTCTACTAGATAACTTCACTGCTCCAGCTTGAACTATTCGAGCCTTGTTTTTCATGAAAGATTGAAAGGTAAAACAAGGCAGTAGCCGGAATCCTTTTTACCTCTTATAGTCCCAGAGGGCAAGAAGGATCCTCCAAGGCCTGTGACCAGCACCTGAACGGCCTATCTTGGCTTGGTATTCTTCTAAAACAGAGCGACTAAATTGAGCTACTGCAGAATTCTCTTTGGCACCAGTTTCCTGATCTTAAGACATGAATAAGTGGTTCTAATTGCTCCTGCTTCTGCCAATCATGGCTTTATTTTCTTCGTTGATTGATAGATTCATCACGGCTGTGACTAGCCTGTTCCTGGGTTATCTTCACTTCTGAGTACAGCAGTGAAAGTAATGGTCTGATAGCACCAGACATGGCCTATAATGATGCGATTCTCAAAATTGTGCTTTGCTAGAAGCCTTAGTTCTTTTCAGGCCGATTTAGTCTTTACTTCATTTGATTGGCTTTTAAGCCCTTCAACCAACTTCTTGACTTGAGAAGTTGTACATAGGCTCATGAAGAACCTGAGTCGGTAATATGACAGGGAGTTTGTTCTGCCTATAGTTCTGGCTTCTATTGCTGGCCATATCATCTTGTGTTTTAGAACTGTGAAATTGCCTTCCTGTATAATCAGGGAGACAATCCCTTTACGTTTATTGGAAGGAGAAACATCAGGACATTCAGAAGTTTATCTCTCCTGGACAGGTCATTCACATTGTCATGCTTGGTTAATTACTTTAACCTCTCATCTGATGATGGAGGAACATATTCAAATACTGGAGATGGCACCTGAGGTCGATTCACTCCTGCTATGTTTATACATATGAAAGTTCGCGGGGATGGGCGCTCAAAGCTTTCAGTCCCCATGACATGATTACCCGATTAATTTCTTCACCACTTTAATCTAGATGAAAAACACCAATCTTCTGTTTCTCAAATCCATTCCCAACTTCTATGGATGATATTGACGTAGAATTGCTACTGTGCAAAGAACAACGATAACGAAAAAACTATCCAAGGGCAATAAATCATGATGTGATGGGACAGAGTCGCTTGAAACTCTTTACATTGTTTTCATCACACCTATTTGCTATCATAGCTTTGACCCAGGGTATTTGGGAATGAGATTTGTGTGAGGGTGAGTTGGGGGGGGGGTGTTCTTTTGACGGGTCCCTAGGGCATATGCTCAGCCCATGATCATGCCACTTCTGGCTGGACACCCTATCTATAAGTTTGACCAGAAGCCACGATCACTGGGTTCTAGCAGGAGCTACAAAGATAATGGACACCGAAAGTACGGAGGGATTGGGGCACCACTCTTAGGATCAAAGCGCTCAACTTTAAGCAACCAATTACGTATGTGAGAGATCAGATCCACCAATTTGGTCTATTTTGATCCCAGTCCCCTTTTGCTTTATTGACTTTAACATTCATCCTCTCCTTCTCCATTGCCACACTTTCTTTCAAGAGTTCTTGATTTGATGTTAAACCAAGTGTTACAGTAACGTTTCCTAAGATGATTACTGCAAGGAGAAACATCATCTCTTGGACTTCTCAGAGGCTCTTCTATAAGTTCTGTTTATTTTGTTTCGTGTTTTCGAACCTTGAAGTTCCTGCATACAGGGCTCGGGAAACATTTAAAACAGAAATCATTCTCACACTAGACATATGCAACTAAACAACTAAAAAGGTATAATGATTTTGACCAATCTGATAGATCAGACCTCATTAAAAAAAAATAAAAAAATATAAAGGTGAAAGAAAAAAAAAAAAGAGTAAACCCACCAGGAATTGTCTAGTTAAAAAGAAAACAGCGTGACACAAATATGCAAGTTCTATCCACACCTGAACAATAGTTAAAGTTGAAGTGGATGGAGAACTCTTGACAAACATTCTACATATTATTTGACACAATTCTCCAGTGCAGAGCTCAGGCTTTTCTTCAATAGTTGCTTCACTTTGCTGGACCTGGTCAGAGAAAAAAACCACATGTCCATTAAGAGTTTGAATCTCAACTACCTCCCCGGACATCCCAAAGTCAAAGCTCACGTGTTTTTTTTTTCCCAAATATCATAAACAGCGTACATTTGATTGCCAAGGAAAAAAGAAGTGAAAATAAAAGGAAGAGATTCCATTACAGTTTCAGGTTGCATTTGTTCTTCTAAACTTGCCATGCCTCAAAATAATCTTATAGAATTTAAATATGTTGGCTTCTGTAGCGTTGGATCAGAAAGAAAAGTTCAGACTAGCAATTACAGGATAGAAGACTACTTTTGTAGCTTAGTCTTTCATTGCAACATTTTGAGCTTCAGTCATGGAAGAACCAGCACACAGAAATACTGAAGGCCAACATTTTGAACTCCATCTGGAAAGCATTACAACCTGTATATTTGATCCACTACACACAAATAAGCTGTTCAGAATTACTCACGCTGAAAATGTGCTCATCTGTGGACACCAGTGTCTCCATAAATTCACGAGCCTCATTAACAGTTGTATCAAGTTCTTCACAATCGTTACATAGGACTTCATCTGAAGTTATGCTGTAATCAACAAATCCACCAAGAACTGGTTTCAATTGCTTTAACATCATAAACCATGGCTCTTATACATCCTTTTTGAATAGGCATAAACTTCCTTGTCTGACATGGAAACAAGATGAATGAATCCGAGAATTACTGTTGGTAAGAAATCTTTACAGATGATGTGTCCATTGACCTGCTTTTCATAAAGCACAGCAAGAAGATTGCATTAAAACAAAAGAGGAAAAAAACAAACATTTTTAATGCAAAGGAGTTTGCAATCAGAATAGTGTCAGACTATTTCTTTACATCAACAATGGTAGGTTTGGGGTTACTTGATCTTGATCACAAATTTTTTCGTGTAACCTTAACAAGATTTCACAAGTGCTTTCCACTCGTTAAGATTTTTGTGTTTTTCATTTTAAGAAGGGACAAATGGTCGGTCCAGAAAACACTCAACTTATACAAATCCCTCATCACGTAGTAATTTTTTTCATTATGTAGACATGTAAATCCAAAGTTGAATGGGTAAAGGTCCATCCAAACACGCATAAATTACCAAGATCTGGTATCATTCAATATTTGGTGATAATTAATCATGTCTAAGGCCTAATCAACTAGCCAAGCCTAGCACCAAAAACTCCACATGCTCTACAGTCAACAAGGTTCAGTAATTCTACATAGGGCAGCAACACAATGATGCTTGGACCCAAATCAATGAAATGCATTCCCTCAATTATAGCTGAAGTAAGATGTTTCTATTCTCCAGTTGGTCAACGGCATTTTATGCATTCTGTATCCACTTGCCACAAGAGGTCCTGACCCAGGCACCATGCAAGTGCCCTCAAGTTATCCCATGGGGTCCAGTAAGTGGCATCATTAAAACAGCAAACAAAAAGCTATCGCAAACCTCACTACCATCTAAGAAAATTCCCTTCTACAGAGTGCCTAGCTGTGTTACTCTAAATTGTAAGCAGAGATTTTACATGGGTACAAGATGGACTTATAATGAAATTCACATGTTACTGATCGACCAGAAGCACAATTTTATTAGGAAATATACTGTATTTTTGAGCATCTAACCCTACAATAAAGGAAAGACGAGCCCTTCAACAAATATGCAACAACATGCTAAAAAAAATCATTTTCTTGAATTTGCTATACTTCCCTCTTATTTTCTGACACTAGTCATAACTTGCCTCTTTAGAAAAAATAAGCAAATGCATTATTTTGGTTAACTTCTTTATGGTATTTCATAATGAGGTGATTCCATTTTACCATATCGGAAAAAAAAAATTCACTATCTCAATTGTTCCCATGCTTGCCATCAATAAAACAAAAGAGTGTCCTTAGCTTCCATTTGATGACTACCAGTTTATAATATCCATTTGGTTGCTAATAACGCCTGGGGGAATAAAATTAAAATCTTTGACCTCTGCAAAATTCTGAAGAACAGGGATTCATCAATTGCTTACAATCTTATAAAGGACCATTTGACCGAGTAGAACAGAACTGATCACTCTAATTCAAGACAGAACAACAAGAACCCTCTATTGCTTATAATGTACAAACATCATGTGACCAAGAAGAACAGGAATTCACATTCAGTTCTTAGAATCAAAAAACAACATGAGATCTAAAATTACTCTTTTCTTCTCAGTTTCCACAGACACCTAATATTTCTAGCCCAGGGTAGGTTACAAAACTGATTAACCAGCCCACCATAAAAAACGATTTGGTAAAGATTATTGCGTCAAAAATCACCACCCACTTGTTATATCACATTATCCAAGGATTTCACTCAGCACCTGTCGCATTGGATGAAACCAAAGTTTGAATCCAAAAACAAACAACCACCTCCAAAAAACTATACTTCCAGATAACACAATATTGTGCAGAAAAAGAGTAACATTTCTTGAACGATCACCAATACCTTGTGATCAAAAGAATACCTTTACTATCTATATGAGTAGCTCAAGCCGGTGAATCAAGGCCTGAAAAGCAGGATGCCTGTGTGGACATAGACAGTATAACTTGTACAAAAAGTTATCAATGATCCATGCTTTATGGCTTGAAAAAAAACAGTGTGGATAGAGAACCGATGCCTTGCTCTCACTACAAAGCTGCATTGAAGTGAGACTGTGAACAATATCGAGGGAAAATAAAATAAAATGGGTTAAAAACTAGTGGGACCCAGTTGTTTTTTTAAATTATTAATTTAGGGGCCCTTTAGGGTTGATTGCGGATTTGCTGTGTTTTAGTGCGGGGGAAGGAATATTAATTAAGAATCATGATGAACAGTGGAGACAGCGAGATGGAATGGGATTAGTAGTAATGGAATCAAGATTAGTTTAATTAAGATTGGATTGGGGAGAAGGTGAAAAGGGGAAAGTCAAGGCACTTTTTTTTTTTTTTTTTATATATATATAATTTGCTGAGGCATGGGAATGATATCCAAAGTGGATAAATTACTTTAGCTAAATACTACGATTAGTAAATGGCTAATTTACCCTTGAATCTTTCTTTAGTTTTGCTAATTGCAAATTTTAACATGAATGTTTTAATGCTAATTTACTCTTTTTGAGAGCAAAAGTTCTTTTTAAAAATCTTTGATAAATTTTATTTTCAAAATTGATTTTGATAAGATGAAATTCTATGTGATGTATTTTTATTAATTTCAATTTATTTTGATCAATTTGATGGGATCCATTTCAATTTTTTTAAAATAATTTACAACATTGATGTAATTAAATAATTGGTCTAAATTGATCTATTTATTTAAAAAATGATCTGAAAATTTAATAATGTATTGTTTTCTTCTTCAACGGATCCAATTAATGAATGAATTCTATGATTGAGAAGTATCTATTTTAATCCTAATTGGAATGACTCAGAAAATCTTGGCCACGAGAATGGATTGAATTTTTATGATTCATCCATGCTCTCCTTTGAACCAATAGAAACCAATATAATAATGAGCAAAAAGAATCCATAAAACCCAAAAAAGAAAAAAAGAAGAAGGAGAAAAGCTCAAGGACCTGGATTTTTGCTCTGGGCTGCCGACTGGGGCCCCCCCCCGCCCCCCCCCCCCTTTTGGTTTCACAAAAACTCGAGCACATCTACCTATCACCCTCATAAAAAGAGAACTCGAGGATTGTGTCTTTGCTCCCGAGGTATATTGGTATTCCCTAAGAGACTGGCTCTGGACCGACTGTATAATCATGTGATTAGTTTAAGGTTTTAATAAACGTGATCCCTTGTATTATTGAAGGGCAGCTTCATACTTCGGGACATGCTTGTCCATGCCTATGCTCAGATCGAAAGAGAAACAAGAACGGTCACTCTAACCTACAGCCTACAATCTTACGATACAAATTATGTTTAATAAAAAGTTTAAATTATTTTTTATTAAAAATTATATTTTTTAATTATTTTATATTATTTTGATACGCTATTCTCAAACTTAATTTTTAAATATTAAAAAAATTATTTAAATATATTTTTAACATAAAAATATTTAAAAAATAAACGCTATTACACTTTAATTTTTTTTTATTTTTTCTTCACTTATATAGTTTTTAGCTATCCATAATCCAACCTCCACACCATGACACGAGTGTTTTTCATGTCACAAACCAGATTTGGATGCTGCGGACCAAATCTTTGCCCCTATTCAAAACTTAGTTGTGAACTTACGATAGACATTAATACAAGTTAAACCCTCTTCGAAGGAACACTATTCGGCCATCTCCATCTACATTGTTCACCGAAAATGTGTAATGGCTGGCTGTTTAACCCTTATATCAGAAAAATCAATTGTATCTTTCAGGGTTAATTAAGTATTTTCACATGGTTTTCTGTTACCCAACTATTTAGAAACAAACGAAGCATTTTATTATTTTAATTGCATGATGAATTGATTAGAAAATCATTAAAAAAACAAGAAAATTAAAACTGATGTTAAGGGATATTTTTATATTTATTTAATGTTTTTTTATTATAATATTAATTGAGGGATGATTTGGTATATTTTTTTTTAAATGTAGTTATACCTTTCAAATATTGGTTATTTAATAATTGAGTTTAATATTTTTATTTAATTTTTTTCTAAAGAATTACCCGAGTGTTACGATAAAATTGCATATTTTACATGTTAATTCGGATGAGTTCAGGTTATTTTTTTGCTGTTTATTTTCATTGTCATTTTTCTCCTTATTTATTGTTATTGTTGTATTTGTTTTATTAAATTAATTAAACTTATTAAAACTCAATAAATTAATGGTTAAACTCTTATCTTCTTTTCAAAACAAAAACATTCATATTATCTTTACATTTTGTTTTATATTTGATACAAAAAACTGGACCCATAGTACATCGCAATAAACCTATCTAGTTTGTAAACTAACTATCCGATTTGCTGAATATTAAAAAAAAAAAAAAAAACTATCAAGAGAGCAGTCAAGTCATCTGAAAAATCCATAACATTTTTGTTTGTTGCCAATCAGATAAATAGACAGCATTAAGACAACTCTGGTGGCTCGATTTATCATGGTTTTGAACTTTTTGTCTTGAGAAATTTCTTCCATCGCCATTATTGCACCCTGACCAGAGATTCTCAAACACAATCTTTTTAAGAGTCTCTCCATGTATAATAGTTTTAATCAAAAATAATAATTTATTACTGTTGTGAAAACATAAAAGAAAAGGATAGGTGGGATATAGATAACATATTTATATGTCCTTTCCTTTTAAATTAATAAAAATTTATTTTAAAATTTTCTTAAAAATAAATTTAATTGTTTTGTGTATGTATATACACCCACAGAGAATACATTATTTAATGTGATCTATGTGTGGATTCATCATTTTCAAGAACTAAATCATAAATGAAAATATATAAATATATAAACTTTGATTTTTAATCAATCATTTATATTTATATAAAAATATAAATAATAGAATTCCAATTAAGAATTTCCTCTCCTCATTGGGTATACTATTTAGTCTTTGTTAAATTCAATTTCATTGTCATGAATGGTCTCTTTACTTCCATACTTTATACTTTTATCAAAGAAATATCTTAACATAGTAGCTTAAAAACTGTTAGGTGGGGTCTTAAATATAATTTATAAATTATTCTCTAAAACACCCCTTTATGTAAAAGTCATTTGTGTTTGAAACTTTGTACATGTTCACATTAACTTGTGTTTAATTTCTTATCAAATAAATTGAGATGGTGAGATTCGAACTCGTAACCGTTTGGTCATCAAGGCTTTGATACCATGTCAAAGAAACCATCTCAACTCAAAAGCTTAAGCTGTTAGGTGATGTCTCAGGATATGATTTATAAGATCCTCTAATACACTCCCTCAAGTGAATGTTCTTTTGTGCCCACATTTTCATATGCTTAATTTTTATCAAATAAATAAGGATCCTTATAAATCATATCATGAGACATCACTGAACAGATTAAGCTGTTAGGTTTATATGATTTGTTGACTTGGTATCAGAGCCTTGATGACCAAACGATTGCGAATTCGAATCTTATAATTCTTATTTATTGTTGATAAAAATTAAATACAATGTAACGTGGGTATGTGCAAATTTCATGGTTAAAGAACTTTTACTTGAGTGATTGTGTTAGAAAATAATATTAATCATAACATAGAATCTTATCTAAAAGTTGAAATTATTGAATTAAAGATTAGTATTTTGACAGATTTTATATGAATAAGTAATACGAATAAAAACTTTGCGATTTTTAGTTCTTCTAGTAATGAAATACTGAATGATTTGTCGTGATAGCATGGTAACAGCAAAACCAGGTATACAGGGAGACTCGAGCAACTGTTCTGCGACGGGTGTATGCATTCTAGCCAAGGACAACTTTTCTTTTGATCTTAATGACAACCTAACCGTACTTTTTGTCTCATGAAGTGGTTTTAATTTTAACAAACAATTGCCAGCTTTAATCTGTCTTGGATAGGGACAAACTTTAATTCCTCTCGCCATACAGTGAAGTGGCTACAGGTGGAGAAGGCATCATGGCTTTCCACGTCAAACCAGAGCAATATTTCCCATTCTATTAAATTTACAATAAAGCATCTTAAATTACTACTGTGACAACACTTTCTTGAGTAAATAGGCCTCCAATAATTCTAACTGTGTGTGGGATAAAAAGTGCAGTGAAATTCTCTGGATATACAGTTCTTTTAAAGATTGAGTTTGTTGAAGAGGCAGGGCAGCTATGAAAACAACATATTTTATATGCTTTTTTCTTGAATTATGTCGGGCAACCCACCTCACAAACAAGATGAGCTACTCAGATCACAAACATTTTCTTAATGCTTCACTTTCCTTAAAGCAGAAAACACACCTTGATAAAAGTAAAATATATATGTTTTTTTTATTATAATTAACACTAAATAAAACTTAGCGCACCTCACCACACCTCCAAAAGTGCTTAGGCAGTAGTGATTACAGGGCCTACGAGACGTGCCCACCATTCCTCGAGCCGGGTACTCATCTGTAACCGTACTTCCTCTCTTCCAATTCCATACATCTCGACTCGGGCACTCTATTTTTCTGCAAGGTGAACTCACAACTCCTCATTGCGTGTAGACAACCAATTGTTCCAGTGGTGAATGAGAGGTCATAGCTGAGAAATTGAGATTAGATGAAGGGCTTGCTTGGCTCTATTGTGCTTGTAAGCAAAACACCTTCTTTAGAATTATTACAAGTAGAAGCAGTGCATTTTCTTGAGGTAACATCGAGATAACCATTTCAGCTTCTCCTGAATGTAAGTTTTTACCCATACATTTTTTACTCTTAAAAAAATCCGGACCACTGGCTGCTTATTGCAGGTACAAATGTAGCCGTAGGCTGATAGATTGGCCAACCAAAATGTTGGACCCAAAAAAAAGTCCATTTTTTTTAAATAGTTGAAAGCACATAAAAAAGACCATTTCTTTACTTTAAAAAATTGCTGCTTTTATTTTGCGAACTCGGGGTCAACAATCCTATCAATTAAACAATACTTTTGATGTCCTCGATCCGAGCAGTGTTAAATATTTTATTTGCCGACAAAACTATGACTTTTGCCGTGTACGCTGTGTTTCCTCCTAAAGGGAATGAGTTCATCGAGGAGTAATGGTTCCCCTAGGGTTAATGGACTTGGAAGAAAATGCTACGGATCAAAAGGACTGTCTAGAGAACCATTCCGTTTCAATTTCCACTGAATCAAAGTTGCTGACAGCAAAAGAGTCCCAAAGCTTTGCTTTTCTTGTGGTGGGCTGGTAGTGTCAGTACACATGTGCGTGTTCAAGCAAAAAGTAAAGTGAATTTCAGCTTTGAGAAGTGGCTTCACTAGCATATATGGGATTCTGATGAAGCGTGCCATGTGCTACTTTCACCATTTGATGTCAAGAACAAAAGGGTAGGGTTCCTGGACGTTGGAATGGGGGGTGCTAAGGCAATGGGTCAGCGTGCATAAGGCCTATTATGTGCAATAAAATTACTACAATCAATGGTTAAAGCGGGAAACACATGGCTATGTTTTGGGAATGGTCCACAGTTTCCTAGCCACATCACATCGCGGATTCCATCAACTCATGATATCCTGGAGGAAAATACAGTCGATGGATTTATTATAGTACTCAAGGAAGGAATTAAAGGATACTTGTTTAATTCCTTGCGTTATTTCAACTCTTTAATTCCTTGCAAGTCAGCCTTCCTATCTTACATCCTCCCCCACCCAAACATGCTGCTAGAAAAACTGGAAGAAACAAAATATGGATCCGCCATTTGGTATTACTTTCCTTGGAACATTTACAGCACTTTTCTTTCTTTATCAAGAATGTTCAGTTATCAAACAAATTAAGAATAATATGCAAAAAAAACCAGCCTGCGAATTTAGGATGGGCTTGGTGTGGAAGTGGATATTATTCATCACTGTTCACTTTGCAATAGTGTACAATGAAAAGTGAAACGTAAATATTTTTTGTAACCCCCAAAAAAAAAACACTGGATAAAAAGCATGAAAAAATTACTTTACCAGAAAGCTGAGATTAAACCTTATTTTTAGAGAGTCCCATGAAACAAAACCACAGCTTCATTTCATAACCAAACACTATATTATTGAGTTTGAACAAAATCACAGCAGCTGCCGCAAAGACAAACGACCTCCCTTAAGCGTCCATGCCCTTCAGTTCCAAGGTGAGGTGACATATGATGGTCTCCTAGATGACACGGTTAGCATTGGATTTCCACAAGATAATTTCCATTGGGAAACCTCACAAAGCAGTGTTCGATATTCATAGTCCATGCTGCACTTAGGTTACTGTCAGCTAGCAAGCGTGCATTGTTGCATCTTTGATTGGCCACCTTTAGTCTAAATGTAACTACTATCTAGAACAAGCTCCAACACATCAGAGATGTAAAGACCCAAACCAAACATTTTTACAAATCAATTGCCAGATCCTTTTTACCCTTGACCAGTTTTCAGACGGCATAAAGCCTTGTAACCTGGTTTATATTGGATCGGCAAAACTGGGCAAAAACCTTTCTTAGCTTTGATCTCACTCAAACAAGTCAGACAACCAGCCATGTGACCACATGGAATGCATGCACCTTCAACAGGAGCTTTCCCAACTATATTATACATGTAGGAAAGAACTACCTCCTTCGTTAACGACACTAGTTACAGAAGCTCCAAGCTCTATGGCTGGAACAGACAAGTCCAAGTAGACTAAAATCAAATGATGGATGATGGATAAGCCATGCATCCAATTCCTCATCAGGGAAGTGGTGGTGCTGATGGAGCTGATGGGACCCGATGCAGTAATTTCCACCACTAGTTTCAGAAAACAGGGGGAAATATCATAACGGGTTTGTACATGACCTTGACTGCCACTTGGCCCCATATTAGGCACAGCGCATCCATTGTAGTTTTCTTTTGGTGCCTCACCCATCCATCCACTGCTGCGTGCTTCTGAATGTGTGGGTGCGACAGCCACGCCCCACCTTGTTGTGGCTATCACCACGCACAAGGTCTTCCCAGCCGTTTGCATTAATTACTTCAGAGCTCTGATGAGTATTTGGATGTAGTGGATTGTCCTCTGTGGTAGGACTGAATGGGATCCACCTATTGCCATTGCCAATCCCACAGCTTCTGCTGAACCAACCACTGGAACTGTGGTTGGAGGATTGCCATACATTGGTGGCGGCGTAACCTGAAATTATAAATGTTGACAATGCTGTCTTTGTTGCAGGGGGCAAGTTGCATACAATGACGCAAGGATGGAGCAAAAGTCATTTATTTTTTAAAATAAGTAAATTAGACATACAAGGAACTTTGCATAACCAAATCCACAACAGCCACTTCTTTTAGTTGCACCAAGTTCTCCATAATTAGCTAAAACTTCTCAAAAAATTAGGAAACAAACTTGACCAACCAAACTCAACTCAAGATTTACAAGCTTGAAAAAGGAAAGTCAAAAACATTTCCTTGACAAAACAGTTCAAGCCTTTTGCTTCAAAACCTAAAATAGGGTTTCACCATTATGCCCGAGTCATGAATCCACTCCCTTCCACTGCTCTAGTTATGTGTATTCTCTTACTTGTTATCCTTCTAAAATAAGCAATTTCTAGTGGATCAAAATTGACAGAAGTATTTAAGTATCTAGACTCAGTTTTTGTAAAACTCTCGTGTAAACATCGTAAAAAAAGATAGCCAAGACCTTGTCGAGTAATGGAAACTCGGAGTGAAGGAAAATAAATAAATGATTAAAATAATATGGAATGTTATGCGAAATGGAGAAAGATATTATCCATGAATAAACTTAAAAATCGTGATGGAATGCATATGATATATTATGAATTTTCGATTCAAAATTCATAATGTTGGACTAAACTGGTTACGAGTTTTTGATGAAGAAAACATTTTGATGAAAATTTAAAATAACTGTATGTTGAGAATGAGAAAATGATTCCATGTAAATTAACGTTGTAACGAGGAATAATAGTTAAGAATGGATTGTACGAAAGTGCGGTTAAAAATGGTAACGTTATCATGGAATGGTAATAAATTTGATAAAATAAATAAATGAGAAATATAAAATAAATCCATTTTGAGCTAAGAAAATGGTTCCGGGGTAGTTAGTGAGACGACGGGGAAGAAATTCAATAGAAAGACTGCTTGTTGAAAAAGTACCGATAACCAGATAACATATATGAAAACTATCTAAAAGCTCCTTGAGGGGTAAAATGGACCAAAAAGCCCTAAAAATCTCCTTTTAAAAACCAGCAGCAAGCTGGTGTTACAGCCATGGGAAAAATGGCTTGGAAAACTTCATTTTCTTTGCAAAAAATTGAGAGTTTCTTCCATGAAAAGGGGTTTGTGAGTGATTAAAGCAAGTAATTGGAAAGAAAGCATGATCTGGAGGGTTTGGAGAGCAGAAATAAAAGGAAGAAAAGGTAAGGGTTAATGAGAGGAGAATGAGAGAGATTGATTTTCTTTGAGAGTGGGATGAAGAAATTATGAAGAAAGGCTTGGATTGCCTGGAAAAAATTCATTGGTTTCGTGTGAACAAAGAGGTATGGAACTTTCTTTTCTTGTTCTTTTGATGTTTTAAGTTGATTTCAGTCTGAATTGAAATGGCTAAGTTGATGGACTGTTGAGGTTAGTTGTTATGTGATGGTAATATGGGTTTTTGTTGTTAAATTAGTTATGAAATAAGTTGATGAGCTATGCTCTATGAATGTGTAAGTGAAAAAATCATAAGGACAATTAAAGGGAAACCTTAGGGAATTTCTTTGCTCAAAGATCAGCCTAGGAGGATATATTGGTCTTTGAATGAGAATGCATGAAATGATGTGTTTTAGTTTATTATTGAGGATTAAAAGTTGACATTATGTGAATTGAACATAATATAGATAAAGAAAAATTTTCAGGGGATAAATTCCCTCTTTTGGATGCATCACCTTTTGGTGGTGGTATGAGAAATCTTGTTATTTAGAAGTGATGATTTTGTATAAAACTTGTGTTTAAATGTTGTACAACACTACATAAATAAGATTTGCTTTGAAAAAAAAAATTATGAAGGAAAATTTAAAATAAGAAAGAAAGAATCCATGAAACGAGCACTTAGAGGATGCGGCCAAGTAGTGAGGAAATTAGATTTTGTTTGTTTCTCTGTAATTGAATGATATGTTCTAATAATTGGATGTTATATGAGTTTTGGTTTAAAATTACAAGTAAGATTCTGAAGGGTTTGAAAACCGTGTGTTGCTGAAATTTCCATAAATATAAAAATGAAATTTGTATGATGTTTTGGGCTTGGAGTGTGCTAGAATCAACATGGGAATGTTGGGATTAAGAATTAGAAGAAAATTTACAAGAGATGATATCCTTTGTTGGCCAAAACATTCCTTGATGAATGGAATGGAAAATTTTTAATATTTTTGATTGGTATTGTATTAGGATTCATTGTTGGTTTTGGATAAGTACGGGGCTGAATAAAATTTATCTTGGGAAAGATGGAGGAAATGTTCCAATAAGTGGGGGGAAAAACCCTTGGTGGATGGAATGGATTGGTTTAGGAAAAGAAAAATCTGAAATGTGCTTAAATTGAAATATTGAATATGATAGGAGTAAAGTATGTCTTAAACGTGTGTAAAAATTGCAAGCATAAAGCTTGAAACCTAAAGAAGTATGCTTGGGTTTGTGCATGTGAAAATGAAAGATGATGGATACCAATTGGTATGAAAATATGGAAAAGTTAATAGTTAATGTGCACGTTGATAAAGGGTGCGGAAATTGTAGTGTTACATGTTTTGAATGGATGCATGCAATATGAATGCAAAGTTTCTTAATATAAATGTGTTGTGCATGAAAAATGTGGATATGATTAATATGTTGAAATGTGAACCTAAACATATATGGAAAATGGATTATATAAATAGAAGGCTTCGCTCGGAGATTTAAATATATTGGTGTATATGTATATAAACTTGAGTGGGAAAGTTGAAAAATAAAAAAGTGTTCTGATAGTTTGCATTATGTGCTCTAGGAGAGGCATGCCGAACATGATTAACCTCGAAAGATAGGGGTTATAATCTACTAATATCAGGTAGGTGTTCTGCAAGTTTTTATGTTTGTTTAATAACTGCAAGTTATTTAAATGTGTGAATATATTTTGAATATTGAAAGTACAAGGGAAAAATAAGAATGTAGCGACACAAATGAAGGATTAATTGGCATACTTGTTAGATGACTGAATTATTAGCAACTATAAGGGTTCTCTGGATTAATTGGCATCCATTTGGGATGGCCAAATTGTTAGCAAAACCGTAAAGTTTTGCCAGATTAATTGGCATCCACGTGGGATGGTCGGAGTTATTGGTATTAGTTGAGAGTTGGCTAGGGTGATTGGTTTCCTTGATGGATGATTGAGAAAATATTTGACTTCCATGGATGAAATGTTGGTAATCAATGGATATCATTGTTGATGTTTAGGTTTTGATTTACTTATTCAACCGCAAGGTTAAAGGTTAAATCTCCTTAGAAATATGATTTAGATGAGATATATAGTAAGACATCGTTTGGGACATGTGTACACAGTATTCTTGTACAATGACTATTGTTCACTCTTTTAAAATCTACTACAAGTGTAGGGACTGCTATAAAAAACAAGATTATAATGATTACATAGTCAGGAATTTGATTTAGGGATTATGGGCGTTCGAAAAGGTATAAAAGTGAGTTGGCTATATGAATTCAAGAGGTATAATACTGGAGTAGAGGATGTAGAAACAAAGAGTAATATTTGATTATTTCATGCATGATGTGAAGGATAACGATTTAGTAGAATAAGAAACGAATGATTTTGGCATATTGATAGTTCAAATGCTAGGTTTATTGCGAGTTGTTTTGAATGGGTCAGTTGTATTATGTTTGTGAAGGATTGGAAGAATCAAATTGAAGCGTGGTGGAGGTTGTTCTGGACTGACTAAATGTAGCTATTACAACAATCACATGGAAAAAGGATGTTAGACCATGAAGCTAGTGCAAGTCTAGACTTATTCCAAATAGGTAATGCAAACATAATTGAAAGTTATTAAAGATAATTTCAAATATAACAAGACAAAGATAGATATGATGACCTAAAAGTGAATTGATGGATTATTATTGTGATCCCTGATGCGGAAAGGTAAAATGCTAGGATGACAGCCTAATTCAATCGAAAAATAGGATTCAAGATCTGTAAAAAAGTATAAATGTATTGTAAATGGTGATGCAGGGTAGAGAGAAGAGAGTTTAAGGTTTGATTTATTATATGGACATGATTTGTAATTAAAAGAGGAATGAATAATGTAGTTTTGGTATGGATATGAAATGGTTTAGGAAACAAACCACTTGATTAATGAATATGTAGTCAAATAATTGGAGTATTGGCTAAGGTCGTATGGGAATGAGAATAATAGAGGGTTTCCATAGGGGAACTCACCTTCATCTCCCTATGGTATGAATAAAGAATATATGTTATAGAATAAAAAAGGTACAAGTAAGAAACTTTCTGGTAAAGTCTAAGGGATTACAACTTCTATTGCGACTTTTGTAGAAGGTATGTTTTGGAGGAATGGATGTCCATGAAGGATGTTTGAAAATGGAATTGAGATAGAATCTCAAAGATGATGATCCTATAGATTACTTGTTGTGTTGGAAGTATTTGATAGATTGGACTTGTAAAAAAAGATTAAAGAAATTTTGATAATATGCTATATGACCTTAATGTTTGTGATTAAATATTTGAAAGCATTGTAATGTTAGTTGATCGTTTCAGGTTCATCTTAGAGATACCAGGAGCAATAACTCGTTATTGTGATTCCTTCAATAGTTTATAGTAGTTTTAGGTAGATGATTATGAACAATGTGATATCTTATGTTTTTTGGATTGTAAACAATAGAATTTTTTATTTTTATAGCATGCAATCTAAATGGTTATTTTAGTATATGTTAAAGTTAACTTAAAGTTTTATTAATTGTTGATTATTATTATTTTTAAGCTGTAGAAGTTCCTCATTTCATTTGCAAATATCTTTAGTGGTAAAAGAACATTTATGCTTGAAGGATGATTGAGAATTATGGTTGAGAGGAAGTTTTGATGAGATATGATTCAGAATGGTTACATCAAGGAATTATGTATTGTTTGTGTGTGTGTGATTGCACATGTCGACACTTGGGAATAGCCTATTTTAGGGAAGACTACCAAAATTTTGATAAAAGATTTAAATAACCTTAAAGGAGTACTACCATGTTATTATAGATTATGAAAATTTGAATTGAAGTAGAAAAAGGAAAATCCCTGTTTTTCATGGAGTTTCAGAAGGATTGTAAAATCTCGGGCTGTTACAATTTTCACTTTTGATTTACTACTCTCTGTTAGAAAAACACTGAAATTCTTTTATGTGCCTTGTATTAGACAGACAAAGTCTCCATAATTTAGATCAGTGTTCAAGGAAGATATAAGAGGATCATTCTCATAAAAAATAGTTAAAGAGGTCACATTTCAATGACTATACATCTAAAATGAGAGCACCTGTTTTCTGAATTCTGTAATCATCTATACAAAAAGATTCCAAAGATACACAGTTCATTTAATACATGCGATTGTAGGCTACAAAAATAAACATTGCTAAAGCTAAAACCAACATACCTGGGGAACTCCGACTGCATGCATAATATTAAACAGTGAAGCTGCTGTTTATCACCCTCGTTGGCAGATGCAAGTTTGTATTGACGTTTCTGGAAGAATGCAATAAAACCACAGAAAGCACTTTCAGTTTAGCTAGTACAATGCGAAACCCCCCCCCAGTGAGATAAACTATGGTTTCTACCAAACACACTAGGAAAACTATGAATATTAAAATGGAGAATAACGATCTGCTGTTTACATATTCATTAAACTGTTCAAGACTTCTATATCATAGGTGACAACTCGAAGGCATGGACCATCTATGGCAAGATTCTATGAACAATAAAAAAATAATAGCCACCACCAACAATCATGAATACGACTTACTAGTTGACTGGTCATAAATAGTAACCTCAGGATCTGGTCTATTGAAGTTAGGTTCCTCTATATCAGCATTCCAAAGAGCAATAGCTTGTACGAGGTTGTACATCCTGTTGATTCAGCAGTGGTGATATTGAAAGGTTTAGAAAATAAGGGAAGCTTATGCAATTATGAATTAAAACTGAGAACCCTACAAATTTCATGTGTTTTCAGCATTTTACCAGAAAGGGTATTAGAATGGAATTTAGACTTCCCAGATTGCAGTCAATGTAAGTGGGCTGCTACATTGGTGGGGAAACCAATTCTGGTTGATTTTATGCCCAAAAGGAGACATATCATACAACAAAAAGATGCCATTGTTGGTCGATGATTCCAAAGATCCACAAAGAAAAAACCAGTACCTAGTTATCTTTTTCGCAACATATGCACTACCAATATCCATCAACAACAAACAAAATTCATGGGACAATTATGAGGTTTTTGATAACCATCATTCTTTCAGAGGAATATCTCATTTAATTTCTTTCACAATGGGTCATTTAATAGGGTTCGAGGGGGTCAATCAACTAACCTCAATTATCATGTGAACTTTAGGGTGTGGGTACATGTAGTAATGGAAAACTAGGATCTCAGGCACATGTTAGCATGGTACAATGACCCCAGGGAGCTACCTGGCTCCTTAGAAAAGAGACCGCTGCCTAAACAATTGCTACAACTGAGCCCAAGAATTAGAAAATGGAGTCGAGGGGATATCTTAAATAACATAGAATATGCCTTCTATATAAACCTAGCTCTTCTTAAAGTAGGACTGAAGTACAAGAGATGGGTAGGCCATATTATCAACTTGGTATTTCAAAAACATTTTGAGGGAATAGTTCTCATTGACCACACATAGGAATACAACAGATGTTTACTATAGACATCTAGATCATAAGCAATCAGTATAAATCAGTTAATTGTCACCATACATGGGAAGAAGGATATATCAAAAGCTCCAGCTTCTTCGGCGGTCATGGGATGGCTGGAACCTTGTGGTATAACAGCAGCCAAGCTGCAAGTGATAAGCCTTGGGTTCAGTAAATTAATCTGATATGTTGGCAAGTAAAAAACAAGAAATAACACTGTTCCAGGCCTTCAAAGAAGAGGTGGAAATCAGATCGACAATCTAATTAGCATCACAGAAACTCCAGTAATGCCGCCATATGATAAAATAAACAGCACTGTACCAAATGAGAAGCTAATTTATAAGGGAAAGGCATGTGATAAATGAATTAACTAAGTAACTCGGCATTATACGGACATTTTTCTTGATAAATCTTGAGGAGCAAATGCTCTGAGAAATCCTGGACCATAAAACTCCCGAAGCCATGCAGAGAAATAGCAAATGTGACTCTAAAGAATCAAAAAAAGGTGAATATAAGGGAGTTAGGGCAGTAAACCATCTTTCAGTATGTATGGAGGCGAGTTAATAAATTAAAACCTGCATTCTTTTCAAGCTTACCTCAATAGTGCGCACAATATTTATATTCCCCTTTATTCTAGCAACATCATGTGCCAGTTTGACTATCATCCATTTCTCACTAAAGCCTTCGCTGAAATATTGAAAGAAAGAACCTAGAATCCATGAAACTGGGAAGCAAACACGCAGCACTGTGCTAACAAACTTGTTTTTGGTCCCTCTCCACTACTCTATGACTCAGACTTACCTCCACTTGTGAGAAGTAACTTAACAGTCTGCTCCAGGCCTCTTTTCTCCGCATGATGTAAAGGGGTACCCGCATGGACGCCCTGCCAATAACAAATGCACTTTTGCATCCTTCTTATTTACGAAGCACAATACTTTCAACTTCATTAAATGACTAACAATTACTAATGTGAAGTAAGCATTTGACTAATTCACACAGTTATATATATGACTAGTAGGAAATAGGCCGAAAAAAAAACTTTCTGGTTGCAGAAACTTACCTGGACGATAAGCATTGACATTGGCTCCCATTTTCAATCAAAACTTTGGCAACATTATACAATCCAGAATCCATTACAAGCCACTATAAGAGGGGTCTTTCCATCTCTGTCCATCCACTGCACCCAAAAGTCAAACTAAGATAAACAACTTCCTCTATCTAGACAAAACCAAAACCATGCCCACGAGAATTTTGTGCTTAATTCATCCTAAAATAGTAGATTTTTATGTATAAGTTTGCAGCAAGTGAAGGTAAAGCTTTAACAAAACATAACAAGTTTGAAGCTTTAGAGTCAGGAATCAAACATGATATCGAAAAAGTAGAGATGGGTCAGTATTGTATAAAGTAGTAAGAAGTATATGGTTCGGAATTTTTGTTTTACCTCAAGGATAGCCCCTTCACTACAAAGTGCTTTAACGGTGGTCACATTTCCGGCAATAGCCTGCTGATACAGAAGTTCGTCTTTGGATTGGTTTTTGAGGTTTCCCAAAATTATTTTGGATCACGCCTTTGGCCCATGATTTTGGAGAAGAGAAAGGTAACAAAATAAAAGAGAGTTTTTACAGGAGGGTGATTGAGAAGCAAAGGAAATGTTTATTATAGAGAGGCGAGTAAACTTTAGCAAACGAAGGATTGGGGTCATAGTTATTTAACAGTTAACACCGGTAGGATAAACTGCGTTTGTTTTCCGCTAGCTTTTCCATTAACACTATAAAAATATAAATCAAAATAAATTATAAATAAAATAAAATAAATAAATAATAGAGGGCTGAATTTGTTTTTTAGAAAGGAGCAGTCTTTATTATTTATATAAAAAAAATGAAGTAAATGGGGTAAAACCCCAATTTATTTTAGCAAAGTAGGTAGATATATAAGTTCAACAATAAAAAAAATGGGAGTGTGGAATTGTGGATTTTTTCATTTAAAAACCTTAATTTATTTTAAAATTTTTCATTCATATTTTAATTCACAATAATCTAGATGCATATTAACGGCCAAGGCAAGATTTTATTACCGTGCTTATTCCGCTTTTTTGGCCTCCATCGAGGTCTTGAAACAGAGAGAATGTTTGTTCGCAGCTATAGCTATTTCATAAAGGCAGGTTTTCATGTAATAAAAAAGAAAAGCAAGTTTCATGTAATAAAAAAAGTTGTTGGGATTAAAATATGTATTTTAAAATATTTTTTATTTAAAAATATATCAATATAATAATTTTATAATTTTTTTAAATTTATTTTTAATATTAAAATAATGTAAAAATATTAAAAAAATACTTTCCAAAAAAAAAAAAATCCCTCCTCATCTCTGATAGCTGAACGCATCAAGGGAGGGATTTTAAGAGCTAAATATTACTTTGCATGAAGTCAAAAACAGAGGACAAGGAACAAAATTATATGAAAACAATAGGGAATTTATCTAAATTTGTGTTGTTGTTTTGTCTTTTTTTCCACCGTATCACTGATCACACTGAACTACCACTCAGGCACATTCCACCAGCTCTCTTTTGTTCATCTTAGAAAAAACCCTTTCACCCCCGAGACTTTGCAAGCACCCTCTGCTCGGGTAGCTTTAATGAACTCAAAACTTCGTATTCAATTAGCTGATGTTTTTCGCCACCCTCGTCAACATTTTCAATATTCTGAAGATTCACCTTCAGAAAAGCTCATCAAAACATATCCCCACCAGGAAAAGCAGACTGTGGCTCTTGCTCTGAGTCCAACTTGGGCTTCCTCCTCTAGGCTCTATTTCTGGGTCCTAATTCAAGCTCTCGGCAGGTGTCTGGGGAGTATCTCAAACTGATTCCTTTTCTCACCATTTGAATTTAAACGAGGATGTGGAATTAACAAGATCCTCACTTGAAATAAATGGGCTGGAATTTCACTCGAGGTACTGGGAGATTTCAGTCGGGAAATTCGATGGTGGCCTGGTAATAGAGGTGTTGGGCTCTAGGGCGACGTTCCTTTCTTTCTTTACTTGAGTTAAAGGAGCTTGTGCCTTTCAGCTTTCTTGTATGCTCCATTCTTCTGGGCTGGTCCAGATTGTAAGTTTCCATCTGACTGATATTGCTGGTTTTTTTCATTACCTTGCTGTAAGTTGAGTGTTTCCGACGGAGCTTAAGGGCCGGGGAATCCACAGTTTTCGCTCTCTCTACCTTTTCCCTTAGGGAAGCTTTCAAAACTTTTTGTCTTCTTTGGCTGCAGCCTCTTTCAACGCAGTTGAGTCTGTCTACTTCTTAAATAGCCTCAACAACTCTCCTCCTCTTTAGGCCCAGGGGCAGCAGTGGCTTGGAACTTTGGTGGTACCGGAGAAGGAGAGTAGCGACCCGTTCTTTGATGTTAACAAAATCAGAATCATCAAATGGTTTCGTGTAAACCTGTTTGTTTTGCCTAGAAAAGTCTGGGTTTTCTCCTGTGACCACCAGAGCTTTTGCACACTATGGATGACGCCCTGAAAGAACTATTTCATCTTTCAAAAACTGGGCCTGTGAATGATTATAGCGAACCACTAATGTGAAGAACAAGGAGATACAAACAGCTGCTTCTACCATAATATTCCTGAGGCAGAGGGAAGACCAACCTGCCTTCTGTTGATCCATGACCTACAAAAGGCACAGATCCGTGTAACAAACAAGGGAAAATTAGTTTTACAGTTTCAGGAAATTATTACATGTGATGAGAATCTGATTTTAATCATGAAATTTGATGACTATGAGAAGTCAACAAATAAATACTCGCTCTTTGACAGTGACTAACTTATATGTTTATGCTATTCAAATTTTCCCAAGTGCTTCCAGGCATCACCCAGCACAATTTTTGGGTTCATGAATTATGGAATTTTTGCCTTTCTTAGCACCTTGGAGATAACAAACGCATTTATGATTGATGAGAGGACTACCTTTCAAAAGCAGGAGTATTTCTATGAAAACCAATCAGGAACATAAATTAGGTTTCTCATGAACTGTAACATTGTCAGCCACCAGAAACTCATCTACCCACAAAGATTCACACTAATGCACCACCAGCCCAACATCTTTCCTCTCAAAAATCAAACAAGGGAGCTGGAATGAAACTGGCACAACAGACATAAAAGTGTCTTTCCATCAATCTCCTTGCACAATGAAAGAACGTAAGAGGTATTCAAACATATGTACCTTGTAACACAATAAAAAGGGGCAGACCAGGCATTCTTTATTATCTATTAAAGTCATACAATTTTGAGCAATTACACCACAAAGGGTACGGAATGTTAAACGTGTTTATTCCCATCCAGAGCATCTGGAACATAACTATTCTTCTCATCAAACAAGCAGTACTTTGATTATAACTCTAATACACCCACAAGCAGCCAGGATTCACCAGTCACCACCAACCAACTACTTGGCGACCTTGTCATAGTTTAACGTTAACTCTCATCAACACCATAAACATTTCAAATCTCCAGCCTCTGCCCATCACGATTGTGGATTTAATCATAATGCACATGTCATCAAATCGAAAATTGGGACACATTAATTGTGGTCTCATATGAAGTATCCATATAAAGAAACACCCTAATTAACCTGGCCCTTAGGAAACATACTCGCCAGAAAAAGTCACCACCAAACTTCATATCACATTTCCTTCAGTGCTGCTGAAAAGCGAAAACCTTTTGTTTACCAAAAGTAATCTTGCAGTGCACGTGGAAGACCTTGAACCTGGGCAAGGTATGGCATTGTGCCTGATGATGCTGAAAGTTACTCAAAACTTATGGGACAAATATCTTTGTCCCTTGAGAAACTATGGAGCATATAAAAGTTAAGAAGTCGCTCGCAAATAGTTTTTTTCAAAAAATTAAAGCTACCATAACATATACAAGTAGACCATTTCAATGTAAAACCAATTGGCGTCATAATTTACCTAGACTCAAGATTCTATACAATGCTATTAAAAAAAAAAAAGCAAAAAGTGGCATGTTAAGGGGTTACCAGAAAACCAGCCAGCCAAACACAAGCAACCACACTGAAACAACAGAGCGAACTTTAAAAAGGTAAATAGTCAGTTTTGAGATAAAAAAGAAAAAGAAATCCAGTAGTTAAAAACAAGCTAGGAGCAACAGAGAAAGCCCTCTCCTTACTTGTTTGACCTAAAAGTCATTCTATCAAAAACATGGTGAGCAGCAATCTTTACTAGCATACAGCTTTCAAAACCAAGACGCAAAAGCGCGTGCCAACGAAAACCCTAGCTAACGAAATGAAGAATACGAAAAGTTAACTGAGAAAGCAGGTTCTTCAAACACCCATTTCGGCCAAACCAAGTTTTCTTCGTTTTCACGGGAAACCGAAACAGGGGCTAAGGAACTTGAAGCAGGTAAAGGAAGGTAAAAAGGAGTGAGAAACAAAATAAACCGAGTAAAAAAACCAAAGCCAGGTTCTTAGTAACAAGATGGGCTGCTTGTGACATTGTACGAACTAGTCGAGAGCTGTTGGCCTAACAGTACCGCTCTTGCATTTTACTGTATTATTTTCTCTTTTACGTGTCTTCTTTACATTTTTCTCTGCTGTTTTGTGTGAGATTTTTGTAGCCATTGATAAAGGAGTTTCTCGTCATTAAGCTGTTTCTTTAGGGGTTATTGTGGGTGCGGAAATGGCTTGGCTTGTTGTCAAATGATGCTGCAGGCGGGCAAAGTGTCGGGTTTAGTGTCTGCTTCGGAGGACGGATCGGTTGCTATGGAGGCTTTTGTTCCAGCCAAGTTGCGATTTACCCGGGGCTCAGCCCTTATCTCTGCCTTGGTCAGCAGAGTCAGAGCAACCCAATGGCCCAAATCCAACCGCACACCGTCAGAAGTTTTTGAACTCTAGGGAGTAGATTGCAGGTTTTAACTGCTGAAATCTCTTTAGTTAGGGGTGTTTGGGAAAATATTAAAAAATATTTTTTAAAAATATATAAAAATAATATTTTTTTATTTTTTATAAATTTATTTTTTTTTAGTAGCAGTGTAGCTAATAAAAATAATTTAAAAATAAAAACTAAAACAAATTTTCGATATTTTTTTCAGCACTAAATAGATGATTGGAAATATAGTAATAATTATTTTTTGTTCGGAAAAAATTTATTGAAATAATTTACTGTAATAAAAATATATTTAATAATATATTATTAAAGGTATAACTAATAAATTATATAAAAAGTTCAAACAAAAAAATTTATATTTTACATCGATCCTTTTAAAATGCAATGCCGAAACAGAGCTTAAGGCCTCGTTTGTTTTCAGGAATTCACTTTACTGGAAACCATTTTTCTCACGTTTCATGTTTGGCAAATACATGGCAAATTGAGTCAAAAAAATTAAATTCTGATAAAAGAAAAAAATGTTAAGATTTAACATCAGAAAGTGTTTTCCACTTTTTATTCTTGAAAAACACTTTCTTTTTCCACTTGAAACCAAATCTCTCCGAAGCTATTAAAAATGATTCAAGCCTATCCCTGCCGATGAATAAGTGATGAATAGTTCTGATTTTTTAGATCTGAGAATTAACAAAAAACATCTCGCCGAGACAGCCACTCATTTGTAGCAAAACTGTAGAGGAAAGGACTAAGCATTTATGCAGGTGGCCTCCTCCCGCTTTCCCAACATAACAGTTTCTACTGGTAAAATTAAATGCCATTCCAAACGTAGGGGTTTCCGACGATCCTAGCAGTAGAACATAACTCGACTTGACATTCTCCTTCAAGGCAGGTAAGGGCCTCACAACAGCATTAGCACCGAGTCCACGCGTGGGTCGAGGACCCGACCAGCACCTCCACGTACACCAGCCATGCCACTTGCAATTGATTCACTGTCTGATGGTCTCTCGGTTCCATGTAGAAGCGAGCTCGAAATGCAACCAGATGAGCATAGTATTGCAGGTGGGCTCTACAACATCATAAAATGCCTCCAAGCAAATATTGTTCAATTGGCTGTGTTTAGTTTCTCAAGTGAGGAACATGAAGGGGCGGCGGGGATGAGTTTTTTATTTGATAAGAAATTGCACATGGTTTTTGTTAGGTTTTACTAAAAAAATATATTAATAGATTTTACTTAAAAAATATTTTATAGGCTTATTTCTATATAATATGATATGGACATATATAGATATATTTCTATAAAATAAGCTATGTACTATATATAGCATATAATAATAATTAAAAATTCATTATTATACTTTTTAGATTTTATTTTTTTATTGTAAGTGTGTAAATATTTCTTAATATTTTTATAATATATTAAGATAAATCTGAAAAAAAAATAATTCAGTAATAAATGATTTTCCAGATCATTTTCCATAACATAAACAAACACTGGAAAATGTTTTCCAGTTCATTTTCCATAACACTGCCAAATATCGATAACTACTTTTCGGAATTCACTTTTTTGTGAAATTTACTTTTCCCGAATTTTACTTTCCAAAATGAAACAAATTTCCTGTAAATAAACGGAGGCTAAGAATGGCTTATTAAATTGCGGGCACTGTTTTTTTTTCATTCTTTGTTTCCTTCGAGGGTTGTAAAAATCTAAACTCCAAGTGGATGTCAGAAACTCCAAAAGGATTTCACAGTTTGGCTGAGACAACGGATATTTGATGGTATGAGTGAATTATTTTTTTCATTGCACACATTAAAAATATTTGTTCATGTAAAAAAAAAATTAATATTTTTTAAATATTTATAAATGATTTTTGATATATGAATATGTAAAAAAATAAAAAAATATTATTTTATTATATTTTTTAATGAAAAATTACTTTTAAAACATTCTGTATAATTACAAAACACAAATGAAAACATGTTTTTTTTTTAAAAATTATTTTTCATATGAAAAGATATTAAATTATATATTTTAAAAATTTTTTTAGATAATTTTAATATATGAATATTAAAATACAATAAAATTAAAAAAAAAGTTTTAATATATTTTCAATTGAAAAAATACTTTTAAAAACATCATGCTTAATAACAAAATACACAAGACACTCCGGCCACCTTAAAGTGGCTTTGTCAGCCAAGTTTGGCAAGAAGCTAAAAAAAAAAAACTAAGAGGGTTTTAAAGTGTGGTAGCAGTTATTTTTCAAAATTTTTTTTTATATATAATTATAAAAATAATATTTTTTATTTTTAAAAAATTATTTTTAATTATTAGCACTTCAATTTAATAAAAGACATATTAATTTCAAACTATTTTTTTTTTTATATAAATCATGATAATACAATAATTCATATCCTCAAATCCCCTAAGTACCTGTTTAAT
>CM055354.1:548900-551400 GCA_029228515.1 Populus alba x Populus x berolinensis | reverse complement strand
GATTTTTCTCACTGTCGGCATCGCTGCCGATTTTCCGCGACGGGCCTGCAGGTTCACAAATCCGCGCTGCCGATTTTCCGCGACGGGCCTGCAGCGGCACAAATCCGCGCTGCCGATTTTTCCCACTGTCGGCATCGGTGCCGATTTTCCGCGACGGGCCTGCAGGTTCACAAATCTGCGCTGCCGATTTTCCCCGACGGGCCTGCAGCGGCACAAATCCGCGCTGCCGATTTTTCCCACTGTCGGCATCGCTGCCGCTGCCCCTGCCCCAGCGTGTACCTAGTAGCCTCTCCCGCGCGGGGGGCAGGCAAGAGCGCGGGGGGCCAGGGCCCGAAGGCAGCCCCCCCGCGGGTAAGATAGCAAGCCAGCAGGGGCTGTCCCCGCGTCAGCCCCCGTTGCGCAGCGCAGCATGGCTGCCTGGGAATCATTGCCGCGCGCGCGCGCGCCCAATCGCCCAAGAGCCCAAGGGCCCCCAAGGGCCCCAGGCCCTCAGGCCCCAGGCCCCCAGGCCCCAGCGCCCCAGCGCCAAGCGCGGGCGCGGGCGGGCGCGCGCGCGCGTGTGTGATTTTTATAGGGACGGTGGCCGGAATCGGGTCGTCGCCGGCCGGAAAACGGGTCATCGATGGCGGCGTTACTTCGGGCCGTGAGGCCCCCCACGTTAGTCCGAGCGTAGCAGCAGCTCGCAAATCCCCCGCGCCCCATGGCCAGTCGGGGGGCACCCCCCTAAAGAGCTATAAGTGTTATTGCAGCTCTGGCAGGGGTAGACACTACTAGGTCCCAGCTGTCACCCCCCCTCTAAAAAATTCATTTCTTGGTATTTTGAGCTGAAATTTTGCACATAGGTTGGCAAAAATCCAGTCCACCTCCAGAAATAATCCCGGAATTTTTCGGGGTGGGGAAGTATTTTTTTTTATTTTCCTACCATTAAAAATCAAGGAAATACGCAAAAATAGGAACCGGCCCGGAATGACCCCAAATTCGGCTGGCAGCCTCACAAAAATATGGCTGATTTTACTGGATTGATTTCATGTGGAAAGCACGACGTTTTCTTGGCGGAATGCGGGAAAACCAGCAGCCCGCATGCCGCGGCCACCGGAGGAGCCCCGGGAAAACTCTTGCTTTCACGGTCTTCGCCTCCCCTCACCACCATGGCAGGCCTCTAATCCCCCCATCAGCAGTTGTAGCCGATAGGGCAGTGATTTGAACGCCGCCGCCGGGTAATCGCACCCGGCCATCCCGGGGAGGAAGAGATCTCTTCTTCCAAGATAGCGAACAACACATCGGGAGTTATGTTGATAGGGCAGAGAATTGAATGACTCGTTGAGGGCAGCCGGGTCATCTCACCCCGTCCATCCCGAGCGGTGTTTTTCCCGGCAGCCTCGGGGAAACTCTTGCTTTCACTGTCCGCTGCCCCCAGTCCCCACTCGCATCAGCCCACCGCACCAATAAGCCAACGCTGCGGACGAATCTGGCGACACAGTCCCACGGGCTGCCACTGCCCCAGTGTCTAGACCAACAGTCTTTTTCGTCAAGCCTTGGACTATGCAGTCCGTCCATCCAGACTCATCGTCACCACCTGCTGCCGATTCTGCCGACTTCGCCGATTTCGTCGGCGCTGCCGATTCCAGCACTGCCCGCTGTGTCTGAACAGCCCCTGCTTCGTCAGCGCATCCCCTTGACGATTTTTCCTGCCTGGCCTGGACAGCCCAGCGTCCAGCCCATGTTCGTCAAAAAATCTGCGCTGCCGATTTTTCCCACTGTTGGCATCGCTGCCGATTTTTCCCACTGTTGGCATCGCTGCCACTGCCCCAGCGTGAGCCTAGGCCCCCAGTCGTTTTCGTCAAGCCTAGGACTATAAATCGTCCGGACTCATCGTCAGCACCGGCTGCCGATTCTGCCGACTTCGCCGATTTCGTCGGCGCTGCCGATTCCAGCACTGCCCGCTGTGTCTGAACAGCCCCTGCTTCGTCAGCGCATCCCCTTGACGATTTTTCCTGCCTGGCCTGGACAGCCCAGCGTCCAGCCCATGTTCGTCAAAAAATCTGCGCTGCCGATTTTTCCCACTGTTGGCATCGCTGCCGATTTTTCCCACTGTTGGCATCGCTGCCACTGCCCCAGCGTGAGCCTAGGCCCCCAGTCGTTTTCGTCAAGCCTAGGACTATAAATCGTCCGGACTCATCGTCAGCACCGGCTGCCGATTCTGCCGACTTCGCCGATTTCGTCGGCGCTGCCGATTCCAGCACTGCCCGCTGTGTCTGAACAGCCCCTGCTTCGTCAGCGCATCCCCTTGACGATTTTTCCTGCCTGGCCTGGACAGCCCAGCGTCCAGCCCATGTTCGTCAAAAAATCTGCGCTGCCGATTTTTCCCACTGTTGGCATCGCTGCCGATTTTTCCCACTGTTGGCATCGCTGCCACTGCCCCAGCGTGAGCCTAGGCCCCCAGTCGTTTTCGTCAAGCCTAGGACTATAAATCGTCCGGACTCATCGTCAGCACCGGCCG
>CM055354.1:505710-537511 GCA_029228515.1 Populus alba x Populus x berolinensis | reverse complement strand
AAGAGGGATCACCCGAAATTCAAAGGCAACTGAATTTCGGCAACCGGGGCATCGAAGTCGGAATGCCGCGAAACTCACCGAGTCAAAGCGTTTCGCCGTTTGCGGAAGAAAGTGTGATGTAGAACAAGTAGCAGAAGCATACATGCTCAAGAGGGATCACCCGAAATTCAAAGGCAACTGAATTTCGGCAACCGGGGCATCGAAGTCGGAATGCCGCGAAACTCACCGAGTCAAAGCGTTTCGCCGTTTGCGGAAGAAGTCTGATGTAGAACAAGTAGCAGAAGCATACATGCTCAAGAGGGATCACCCGAAATTCAAAGGCAACTGAATTTCGGCAACCGGGGCATCGAAGTCGGAATGCCGCGAAACTCACCGAGTCAAAGCGTTTCGCCGTTTGCGGAAGAAGTGTGATGTAGAACAAGTAGCAGAAGCATACATGCTCAAGAGGGATCACCCGAAATTCAAAGGCAACTGAATTTCGGCAACCGGGGCATCGAAGTCGGAATGCCGCGAAACTCACCGAGTCAAAGCGTTTCGCCGTTTGCGGAAGAAGTGTGATGTAGAACAAGTAGCAGAAGCATACATGCTCAAGAGGGATCACCCGAAATTCAAAGGCAACTGAATTTCGGCAACGGGGCATCGAAGTCGGAATGCCGCGAAACTCACCGAGTCAAAGCGTTTCGCCGTTTGCGGAAGGAAGTCTGATGTAGAACAAGTAGCAGAAGCATACATGCTCAAGAGGGATCACCCGAAATTCAAAGGCAACTGAATTTCGGCAACCGGGGCATCGAAGTCGGAATGCCGAAACTCACCGAGTCAAAGCGTTTCGCCGTTTGCGGAAGAAAGTCTGATGTAGAACAAGTAGCAGAAGCATACATGCTCAAGAGGGATCACCCGAAATTCAAAGGCAACTGAATTTCGGCAACCGGGCATCGAAGTCGGAATGCCGCGAAACTCACCGAGTCAAAGCGTTTCGCCGTTTGCGGAAGGAAGTATGATGTAGAACAAGTAGCAGAAGCATACATGCTCAAGAGGGATCACCCGAAATTCAAAGGCAACTGAATTTCGGCAACCGGGGCATCGAAGTCGGAATGCCGCGAAACTCACCGAGTCAAAGCGTTTCGCCGTTTGCGGAAGAAGTCTGATGTAGAACAAGTAGCAGAAGCATACATGCTCAAGAGGGATCACCCGAAATTCAAAGGCAACTGAATTTCGGCAACCGGGGCATCGAAGTCGGAATGCCGCGAAACTCACCGAGTCAAAGCGTTTCGCCGTTTGCGGAAGAAGTGTGATGTAGAACAAGTAGCAGAAGCATACATGCTCAAGAGGGATCACCCGAAATTCAAAGGCAACTGAATTTCGGCAACCGGGGCATCGAAGTCGGAATGCCGCGAAACTCACCGAGTCAAAGCGTTTCGCCGTTTGCGGAAGGAAGTCTGATGTAGAACAAGTAGCAGAAGCATACATGCTCAAGAGGGATCACCCGAAATTCAAAGGCAACTGAATTTCGGCAACCGGGGCATCGAAGTCGGAATGCCGCGAAACTCACCGAGTCAAAGCGTTTCGCCGTTTGCGGAAGGAAGTTGTGATGTAGAACAAGTAGCAGAAGCATACATGCTCAAGAGGGATCACCCGAAATTCAAAGGCAACTGAATTTCGGCAACCGGGGCATCGAAGTCGGAATGCCGCGAAACTCACCGAGTCAAAGCGTTTCGCCGTTTGCGGAAGAAGTCTGATGTAGAACAAGTAGCAGAAGCATACATGCTCAAGAGGGATCACCCGAAATTCAAAGGCAACTGAATTTCGGCAACCGGGGCATCGAAGTCGGAATGCCGCGAAACTCACCGAGTCAAAGCGTTTCGCCGTTTGCGGAAGGAAGTGTGATGTAGAACAAGTAGCAGAAGCATACATGCTCAAGAGGGATCACCCGAAATTCAAAGGCAACTGAATTTCGGCAACCGGGCATCGAAGTCGGAATGCCGCGAAACTCACCGAGTCAAAGCGTTTCGCCGTTTGCGGAAGAAGTCTGATGTAGAACAAGTAGCAGAAGCATACATGCTCAAGAGGGATCACCCGAAATTCAAAGGCAACTGAATTTCGGCAACCGGGGCATCGAAGTCGGAATGCCGCGAAACTCACCGAGTCAAAGCGTTTCGCCGTTTGCGGAAGAAGTTGATGTAGAACAAGTAGCAGAAGCATACATGCTCAAGAGGGATCACCCGAAATTCAAAGGCAACTGAATTTCGGCAACCGGGGCATCGAAGTCGGAATGCCGCGAAACTCACCGAGTCAAAGCGTTTCGCCGTTTGCGGAAGGAAGTGTGATGTAGAACAAGTAGCAGAAGCATACATGCTCAAGAGGGATCACCCGAAATTCAAAGGCAACTGAATTTCGGCAACCGGGGCATCGAAGTCGGAATGCCGCGAAACTCACCGAGTCAAAGCGTTTCGCCGTTTGCGGAAGAAGTCTGATGTAGAACAAGTAGCAGAAGCATACATGCTCAAGAGGGATCACCCGAAATTCAAAGGCAACTGAATTTCGGCAACCGGGGCATCGAAGTCGGAATGCCGCGAAACTCACCGAGTCAAAGCGTTTCGCCGTTTGCGGAAGAAGTGTGATGTAGAACAAGTAGCAGAAGCATACATGCTCAAGAGGGATCACCCGAAATTCAAAGGCAACTGAATTTCGGCAACCGGGCATCGAAGTCGGAATGCCGCGAAACTCACCGAGTCAAAGCGTTTCGCCGTTTGCGGAAGAAGTGTGATGTAGAACAAGTAGCAGAAGCATACATGCTCAAGAGGGATCACCCGAAATTCAAAGGCAACTGAATTTCGGCAACCGGGGCATCGAAGTCGGAATGCCGCGAAACTCACCGAGTCAAAGCGTTTCGCCGTTTGCGGAAGAAGTGTGATGTAGAACAAGTAGCAGAAGCATACATGCTCAAGAGGGATCACCCGAAATTCAAAGGCAACTGAATTTCGGCAACCGGGGCATCGAAGTCGGAATGCCGCGAAACTCACCGAGTCAAAGCGTTTCGCCGTTTGCGGAAGGAAGTGTGATGTAGAACAAGTAGCAGAAGCATACATGCTCAAGAGGGATCACCCGAAATTCAAAGGCAACTGAATTTCGGCAACCGGGGCATCGAAGTCGGAATGCCGCGAAACTCACCGAGTCAAAGCGTTTCGCCGTTTGCGGAAGAAGTGTGATGTAGAACAAGTAGCAGAAGCATACATGCTCAAGAGGGATCACCCGAAATTCAAAGGCAACTGAATTTCGGCAACCGGGCATCGAAGTCGGAATGCCGCGAAACTCACCGAGTCAAAGCGTTTCGCCGTTTGCGGAAGAAAGTGTGATGTAGAACAAGTAGCAGAAGCATACATGCTCAAGAGGGATCACCCGAAATTCAAAGGCAACTGAATTTCGGCAACCGGGCATCGAAGTCGGAATGCCGCGAAACTCACCGAGTCAAAGCGTTTCGCCGTTTGCGGAAGAAGTGTGATGTAGAACAAGTAGCAGAAGCATACCTGCTCAAGAGGGATCACCCGAAATTCAAAGGCAACTGAATTTCGGCAACCGGGGCATCGAAGTCGGAATGCCGCGAAACTCACCGAGTCAAAGCGTTTCGCTGTTTGCGGAAGGAAGTGTGATGTAGAACAAGTAGCAGAAGCATACATGCTCAAGAGGGATCACCCGAAATTCAAAGGCAACTGAATTTCGGCAACCAGGGCATCGAAGTCGGTATGCCGCGAAACTCACCGAGTCAAAGCATTTCGCTGTTTCCGGAAGGAAGTGTGATGTAGAACAAGTAGCAGAAGCATACATGCTCAAGAGGGATCACCCGAAATTCAAAGGCAACTGAATTTCGGCAACCGGGGCATCGAAGTCTGAATGCCGTGAAACTCACCGAGTCAAAGCGTTTCGCCGTTTGCGGAAGGAAGTGGGATATAGAACAAGTAGCAGAAGCATACATGCTCAAGAGGGATCACCCGAAATTCAAAGGCAACTGAGTTTCGGCAACCGGGGCATCGATGACGGAATGCCGCGAAACTCACCGAGTCAATGCGTTTCGCTGTTTGCGGAAGGAAGTGTGATGTAGAACAAGTAGCAGAAGCATACATGCTCAAGAGGGATCACCCGAAATTCAAAGGCAACTGAATTTCGGCAACCGGGGCATCGAAGTCGGAATGCCGCGAAACTCACCGAGTCAAAGCGTTTCGCCGTTTGCGGAAGGAAGTCTGATGTAGAACAAGTAGCAGAAGCATACATGCTCAAGAGGGATCACCCGAAATTCAAAGGCAACTGAATTTCGGCAACCGGGGCATCGAAGTCGGAATGCCGCGAAACTCACCGAGTCAAAGCGTTTCGCCGTTTGCGGAAGGAAGTCTGATGTAGAACAAGTAGCAGAAGCATACATGCTCAAGAGGGATCACCCGAAATTCAAAGGCAACTGAATTTCGGCAACCGGGGCATCGAAGTCGGAATGCCGCGAAACTCACCGAGTCAAAGCGTTTCGCCTTTGCGGAAGGAAGTGATGTAGAACAAGTAGCAGAAGCATACATGCTCAAGAGGGATCACCCGAAATTCAAAGGCAACTGAATTTCGGCAACCGGGCATCGAAGTCGGAATGCCGCGAAACTCACCGAGTCAAAGCGTTTCGCCGTTTGCGGAAGGAAGTGTGATGTAGAACAAGTAGCAGAAGCATACATGCTCAAGAGGGATCACCCGAAATTCAAAGGCAACTGAATTTCGGCAACCGGGGCATCGAAGTCGGAATGCCGCGAAACTCACCGAGTCAAAGCGTTTCGCCGTTTGCGGAAGGAAGTCTGATGTAGAACAAGTAGCAGAAGCATACATGCTCAAGAGGGATCACCCGAAATTCAAAGGCAACTGAATTTCGGCAACCGGGCATCGAAGTCGGAATGCCGCGAAACTCACCGAGTCAAAGCGTTTCGCCGTTTGCGGAAGAAGTCTGATGTAGAACAAGTAGCAGAAGCATACATGCTCAAGAGGGATCACCCGAAATTCAAAGGCAACTGAATTTCGGCAACCGGGGCATCGAAGTCGGAATGCCGCGAAACTCACCGAGTCAAAGCGTTTCGCCGTTTGCGGAAGAAGTGTGATGTAGAACAAGTAGCAGAAGCATACATGCTCAAGAGGGATCACCCGAAATTCAAAGGCAACTGAATTTCGGCAACCGGGGCATCGAAGTCGGAATGCCGCGAAACTCACCGAGTCAAAGCGTTTCGCCGTTTGCGGAAGGAAGTGTGATGTAGAACAAGTAGCAGAAGCATACATGCTCAAGAGGGATCACCCGAAATTCAAAGGCAACTGAATTTCGGCAACCGGGGCATCGAAGTCGGAATGCCGCGAAACTCACCGAGTCAAAGCGTTTCGCCGTTTGCGGAAGGAAGTGTGATGTAGAACAAGTAGCAGAAGCATACATGCTCAAGAGGGATCACCCGAAATTCAAAGGCAACTGAATTTCGGCAACCGGGGCATCGAAGTCGGAATGCCGCGAAACTCACCGAGTCAAAGCGTTTCGCCGTTTGCGGAAGGAAGTGTGATGTAGAACAAGTAGCAGAAGCATACATGCTCAAGAGGGATCACCCGAAATTCAAAGGCAACTGAATTTCGGCAACCGGGGCATCGAAGTCGGAATGCCGCGAAACTCACCGAGTCAAAGCGTTTCGCCGTTTGCGGAAGAAGTGTGATGTAGAACAAGTAGCAGAAGCATACATGCTCAAGAGGGATCACCCGAAATTCAAAGGCAACTGAATTTCGGCAACCGGGGCATCGAAGTCGGAATGCCGCGAAACTCACCGAGTCAAAGCGTTTCGCCGTTTGCGGAAGAAGTGTGATGTAGAACAAGTAGCAGAAGCATACATGCTCAAGAGGGATCACCCGAAATTCAAAGGCAACTGAATTTCGGCAACCGGGGCATCGAAGTCGGAATGCCGCGAAACTCACCGAGTCAAAGCGTTTCGCCGTTTGCGGAAGAAGTGTGATGTAGAACAAGTAGCAGAAGCATACATGCTCAAGAGGGATCACCCGAAATTCAAAGGCAACTGAATTTCGGCAACCGGGGCATCGAAGTCGGAATGCCGCGAAACTCACCGAGTCAAAGCGTTTCGCCGTTTGCGGAAGAAGTGTGATGTAGAACAAGTAGCAGAAGCATACATGCTCAAGAGGGATCACCCGAAATTCAAAGGCAACTGAATTTCGGCAACCGGGGCATCGAAGTCGGAATGCCGCGAAACTCACCGAGTCAAAGCGTTTCGCCGTTTGCGGAAGAAGTGTGATGTAGAACAAGTAGCAGAAGCATACATGCTCAAGAGGGATCACCCGAAATTCAAAGGCAACTGAATTTCGGCAACCGGGGCATCGAAGTCGGAATGCCGCGAAACTCACCGAGTCAAAGCGTTTCGCCGTTTGCGGAAGGAAGTGTGATGTAGAACAAGTAGCAGAAGCATACATGCTCAAGAGGGATCACCCGAAATTCAAAGGCAACTGAATTTCGGCAACCGGGGCATCGAAGTCGGAATGCCGCGAAACTCACCGAGTCAAAGCGTTTCGCCGTTTGCGGAAGGAAGTGTGATGTAGAACAAGTAGCAGAAGCATACATGCTCAAGAGGGATCACCCGAAATTCAAAGGCAACTGAATTTCGGCAACCGGGGCATCGAAGTCGGAATGCCGCGAAACTCACCGAGTCAAAGCGTTTCGCCGTTTGCGGAAGGAAGTGTGATGTAGAACAAGTAGCAGAAGCATACATGCTCAAGAGGGATCACCCGAAATTCAAAGGCAACTGAATTTCGGCAACCGGGGCATCGAAGTCGGAATGCCGCGAAACTCACCGAGTCAAAGCGTTTCGCCGTTTGCGGAAGAAGTGTGATGTAGAACAAGTAGCAGAAGCATACATGCTCAAGAGGGATCACCCGAAATTCAAAGGCAACTGAATTTCGGCAACCGGGGCATCGAAGTCGGAATGCCGCGAAACTCACCGAGTCAAAGCGTTTCGCCGTTTGCGGAAGAAGTGTGATGTAGAACAAGTAGCAGAAGCATACATGCTCAAGAGGGATCACCCGAAATTCAAAGGCAACTGAATTTCGGCAACCGGGGCATCGAAGTCGGAATGCCGCGAAACTCACCGAGTCAAAGCGTTTCGCCGTTTGCGGAAGAAGTCTGATGTAGAACAAGTAGCAGAAGCATACATGCTCAAGAGGGATCACCCGAAATTCAAAGGCAACTGAATTTCGGCAACCGGGGCATCGAAGTCGGAATGCCGCGAAACTCACCGAGTCAAAGCGTTTCGCCGTTTGCGGAAGGAAGTGTGATGTAGAACAAGTAGCAGAAGCATACATGCTCAAGAGGGATCACCCGAAATTCAAAGGCAACTGAATTTCGGCAACCGGGGCATCGAAGTCGGAATGCCGCGAAACTCACCGAGTCAAAGCGTTTCGCCGTTTGCGGAAGGAAGTGTGATGTAGAACAAGTAGCAGAAGCATACATGCTCAAGAGGGATCACCCGAAATTCAAAGGCAACTGAATTTCGGCAACCGGGGCATCGAAGTCGGAATGCCGCGAAACTCACCGAGTCAAAGCGTTTCGCCGTTTGCGGAAGAAAGTGTGATGTAGAACAAGTAGCAGAAGCATACATGCTCAAGAGGGATCACCCGAAATTCAAAGGCAACTGAATTTCGGCAACCGGGGCATCGAAGTCGGAATGCCGCGAAACTCACCGAGTCAAAGCGTTTCGCCGTTTGCGGAAGAAGTGTGATGTAGAACAAGTAGCAGAAGCATACATGCTCAAGAGGGATCACCCGAAATTCAAAGGCAACTGAATTTCGGCAACCGGGGCATCGAAGTCGGAATGCCGCGAAACTCACCGAGTCAAAGCGTTTCGCCGTTTGCGGAAGGAAGTGTGATGTAGAACAAGTAGCAGAAGCATACATGCTCAAGAGGGATCACCCGAAATTCAAAGGCAACTGAATTTCGGCAACGGGGCATCGAAGTCGGAATGCCGCGAAACTCACCGAGTCAAAGCGTTTCGCCGTTTGCGGAAGAAGTCTGATGTAGAACAAGTAGCAGAAGCATACATGCTCAAGAGGGATCACCCGAAATTCAAAGGCAACTGAATTTCGGCAACCGGGGCATCGAAGTCGGAATGCCGCGAAACTCACCGAGTCAAAGCGTTTCGCCGTTTGCGGAAGGAAGTGTGATGTAGAACAAGTAGCAGAAGCATACATGCTCAAGAGGGATCACCCGAAATTCAAAGGCAACTGAATTTCGGCAACCGGGGCATCGAAGTCGGAATGCCGCGAAACTCACCGAGTCAAAGCGTTTCGCCGTTTGCGGAAGGAAGTGTGATGTAGAACAAGTAGCAGAAGCATACATGCTCAAGAGGGATCACCCGAAATTCAAAGGCAACTGAATTTCGGCAACCGGGGCATCGAAGTCGGAATGCCGCGAAACTCACCGAGTCAAAGCGTTTCGCCGTTTGCGGAAGGAAGTCTGATGTAGAACAAGTAGCAGAAGCATACATGCTCAAGAGGGATCACCCGAAATTCAAAGGCAACTGAATTTCGGCAACCGGGGCATCGAAGTCGGAATGCCGCGAAACTCACCGAGTCAAAGCGTTTCGCCGTTTGCGGAAGAAGTGTGATGTAGAACAAGTAGCAGAAGCATACATGCTCAAGAGGGATCACCCGAAATTCAAAGGCAACTGAATTTCGGCAACCGGGGCATCGAAGTCGGAATGCCGCGAAACTCACCGAGTCAAAGCGTTTCGCCGTTTGCGGAAGAAGTGTGATGTAGAACAAGTAGCAGAAGCATACATGCTCAAGAGGGATCACCCGAAATTCAAAGGCAACTGAATTTCGGCAACCGGGGCATCGAAGTCGGAATGCCGCGAAACTCACCGAGTCAAAGCGTTTCGCCGTTTGCGGAAGAAGTCTGATGTAGAACAAGTAGCAGAAGCATACATGCTCAAGAGGGATCACCCGAAATTCAAAGGCAACTGAATTTCGGCAACCGGGGCATCGAAGTCGGAATGCCGCGAAACTCACCGAGTCAAAGCGTTTCGCCGTTTGCGGAAGAAGTCTGATGTAGAACAAGTAGCAGAAGCATACATGCTCAAGAGGGATCACCCGAAATTCAAAGGCAACTGAATTTCGGCAACCGGGGCATCGAAGTCGGAATGCCGCGAAACTCACCGAGTCAAAGCGTTTCGCCGTTTGCGGAAGAAGTGTGATGTAGAACAAGTAGCAGAAGCATACATGCTCAAGAGGGATCACCCGAAATTCAAAGGCAACTGAATTTCGGCAACCGGGGCATCGAAGTCGGAATGCCGCGAAACTCACCGAGTCAAAGCGTTTCGCCGTTTGCGGAAGGAAGTCTGATGTAGAACAAGTAGCAGAAGCATACATGCTCAAGAGGGATCACCCGAAATTCAAAGGCAACTGAATTTCGGCAACCGGGCATCGAAGTCGGAATGCCGCGAAACTCACCGAGTCAAAGCGTTTCGCCGTTTGCGGAAGAAGTGTGATGTAGAACAAGTAGCAGAAGCATACATGCTCAAGAGGGATCACCCGAAATTCAAAGGCAACTGAATTTCGGCAACCGGGGCATCGAAGTCGGAATGCCGCGAAACTCACCGAGTCAAAGCGTTTCGCCGTTTGCGGAAGAAGTGTGATGTAGAACAAGTAGCAGAAGCATACATGCTCAAGAGGGATCACCCGAAATTCAAAGGCAACTGAATTTCGGCAACCGGGGCATCGAAGTCGGAATGCCGCGAAACTCACCGAGTCAAAGCGTTTCGCCGTTTGCGGAAGGAAGTGTGATGTAGAACAAGTAGCAGAAGCATACATGCTCAAGAGGGATCACCCGAAATTCAAAGGCAACTGAATTTCGGCAACCGGGGCATCGAAGTCGGAATGCCGCGAAACTCACCGAGTCAAAGCGTTTCGCCGTTTGCGGAAGAAGTGTGATGTAGAACAAGTAGCAGAAGCATACATGCTCAAGAGGGATCACCCGAAATTCAAAGGCAACTGAATTTCGGCAACCGGGGCATCGAAGTCGGAATGCCGCGAAACTCACCGAGTCAAAGCGTTTCGCCGTTTGCGGAAGAAGTGTGATGTAGAACAAGTAGCAGAAGCATACATGCTCAAGAGGGATCACCCGAAATTCAAAGGCAACTGAATTTCGGCAACCGGGGCATCGAAGTCGGAATGCCGCGAAACTCACCGAGTCAAAGCGTTTCGCCGTTTGCGGAAGAAGTGTGATGTAGAACAAGTAGCAGAAGCATACATGCTCAAGAGGGATCACCCGAAATTCAAAGGCAACTGAATTTCGGCAACCGGGGCATCGAAGTCGGAATGCCGCGAAACTCACCGAGTCAAAGCGTTTCGCCGTTTGCGGAAGAAGTGTGATGTAGAACAAGTAGCAGAAGCATACATGCTCAAGAGGGATCACCCGAAATTCAAAGGCAACTGAATTTCGGCAACCGGGCATCGAAGTCGGAATGCCGCGAAACTCACCGAGTCAAAGCGTTTCGCCGTTTGCGGAAGAAAGTGTGATGTAGAACAAGTAGCAGAAGCATACATGCTCAAGAGGGATCACCCGAAATTCAAAGGCAACTGAATTTCGGCAACCGGGGCATCGAAGTCGGAATGCCGCGAAACTCACCGAGTCAAAGCGTTTCGCCGTTTGCGGAAGAAGTGTGATGTAGAACAAGTAGCAGAAGCATACATGCTCAAGAGGGATCACCCGAAATTCAAAGGCAACTGAATTTCGGCAACCGGGGCATCGAAGTCGGAATGCCGCGAAACTCACCGAGTCAAAGCGTTTCGCCGTTTGCGGAAGAAGTCTGATGTAGAACAAGTAGCAGAAGCATACATGCTCAAGAGGGATCACCCGAAATTCAAAGGCAACTGAATTTCGGCAACCGGGGCATCGAAGTCGGAATGCCGCGAAACTCACCGAGTCAAAGCGTTTCGCCGTTTGCGGAAGAAAGTCTGATGTAGAACAAGTAGCAGAAGCATACATGCTCAAGAGGGATCACCCGAAATTCAAAGGCAACTGAATTTCGGCAACCGGGGCATCGAAGTCGGAATGCCGCGAAACTCACCGAGTCAAAGCGTTTCGCCGTTTGCGGAAGGAAGTGTGATGTAGAACAAGTAGCAGAAGCATACATGCTCAAGAGGGATCACCCGAAATTCAAAGGCAACTGAATTTCGGCAACCGGGGCATCGAAGTCGGAATGCCGCGAAACTCACCGAGTCAAAGCGTTTCGCCGTTTGCGGAAGAAGTGTGATGTAGAACAAGTAGCAGAAGCATACATGCTCAAGAGGGATCACCCGAAATTCAAAGGCAACTGAATTTCGGCAACCGGGGCATCGAAGTCGGAATGCCGCGAAACTCACCGAGTCAAAGCGTTTCGCCGTTTGCGGAAGAAGTGTGATGTAGAACAAGTAGCAGAAGCATACATGCTCAAGAGGGATCACCCGAAATTCAAAGGCAACTGAATTTCGGCAACCGGGGCATCGAAGTCGGAATGCCGCGAAACTCACCGAGTCAAAGCGTTTCGCCGTTTGCGGAAGAAGTGTGATGTAGAACAAGTAGCAGAAGCATACATGCTCAAGAGGGATCACCCGAAATTCAAAGGCAACTGAATTTCGGCAACCGGGGCATCGAAGTCGGAATGCCGCGAAACTCACCGAGTCAAAGCGTTTCGCCGTTTGCGGAAGAAGTGTGATGTAGAACAAGTAGCAGAAGCATACATGCTCAAGAGGGATCACCCGAAATTCAAAGGCAACTGAATTTCGGCAACCGGGGCATCGAAGTCGGAATGCCGCGAAACTCACCGAGTCAAAGCGTTTCGCCGTTTGCGGAAGGAAGTGTGATGTAGAACAAGTAGCAGAAGCATACATGCTCAAGAGGGATCACCCGAAATTCAAAGGCAACTGAATTTCGGCAACCGGGGCATCGAAGTCGGAATGCCGCGAAACTCACCGAGTCAAAGCGTTTCGCCGTTTGCGGAAGAAGTGTGATGTAGAACAAGTAGCAGAAGCATACATGCTCAAGAGGGATCACCCGAAATTCAAAGGCAACTGAATTTCGGCAACCGGGGCATCGAAGTCGGAATGCCGCGAAACTCACCGAGTCAAAGCGTTTCGCCGTTTGCGGAAGAAGTGTGATGTAGAACAAGTAGCAGAAGCATACATGCTCAAGAGGGATCACCCGAAATTCAAAGGCAACTGAATTTCGGCAACCGGGGCATCGAAGTCGGAATGCCGCGAAACTCACCGAGTCAAAGCGTTTCGCCGTTTGCGGAAGGAAGTCTGATGTAGAACAAGTAGCAGAAGCATACATGCTCAAGAGGGATCACCCGAAATTCAAAGGCAACTGAATTTCGGCAACCGGGGCATCGAAGTCGGAATGCCGCGAAACTCACCGAGTCAAAGCGTTTCGCCGTTTGCGGAAGGAAGTGTGATGTAGAACAAGTAGCAGAAGCATACATGCTCAAGAGGGATCACCCGAAATTCAAAGGCAACTGAATTTCGGCAACCGGGGCATCGAAGTCGGAATGCCGCGAAACTCACCGAGTCAAAGCGTTTCGCCGTTTGCGGAAGGAAGTGTGATGTAGAACAAGTAGCAGAAGCATACATGCTCAAGAGGGATCACCCGAAATTCAAAGGCAACTGAATTTCGGCAACCGGGGCATCGAAGTCGGAATGCCGCGAAACTCACCGAGTCAAAGCGTTTCGCCGTTTGCGGAAGAAGTCTGATGTAGAACAAGTAGCAGAAGCATACATGCTCAAGAGGGATCACCCGAAATTCAAAGGCAACTGAATTTCGGCAACCGGGGCATCGAAGTCGGAATGCCGCGAAACTCACCGAGTCAAAGCGTTTCGCCGTTTGCGGAAGAAAGTGTGATGTAGAACAAGTAGCAGAAGCATACATGCTCAAGAGGGATCACCCGAAATTCAAAGGCAACTGAATTTCGGCAACCGGGGCATCGAAGTCGGAATGCCGCGAAACTCACCGAGTCAAAGCGTTTCGCCGTTTGCGGAAGAAGTGTGATGTAGAACAAGTAGCAGAAGCATACATGCTCAAGAGGGATCACCCGAAATTCAAAGGCAACTGAATTTCGGCAACCGGGGCATCGAAGTCGGAATGCCGCGAAACTCACCGAGTCAAAGCGTTTCGCCGTTTGCGGAAGAAGTGTGATGTAGAACAAGTAGCAGAAGCATACATGCTCAAGAGGGATCACCCGAAATTCAAAGGCAACTGAATTTCGGCAACCGGGGCATCGAAGTCGGAATGCCGCGAAACTCACCGAGTCAAAGCGTTTCGCCGTTTGCGGAAGGAAGTGTGATGTAGAACAAGTAGCAGAAGCATACATGCTCAAGAGGGATCACCCGAAATTCAAAGGCAACTGAATTTCGGCAACCGGGGCATCGAAGTCGGAATGCCGCGAAACTCACCGAGTCAAAGCGTTTCGCCGTTTGCGGAAGGAAGTCTGATGTAGAACAAGTAGCAGAAGCATACATGCTCAAGAGGGATCACCCGAAATTCAAAGGCAACTGAATTTCGGCAACCGGGGCATCGAAGTCGGAATGCCGCGAAACTCACCGAGTCAAAGCGTTTCGCCGTTTGCGGAAGGAAGTCTGATGTAGAACAAGTAGCAGAAGCATACATGCTCAAGAGGGATCACCCGAAATTCAAAGGCAACTGAATTTCGGCAACCGGGGCATCGAAGTCGGAATGCCGCGAAACTCACCGAGTCAAAGCGTTTCGCCGTTTGCGGAAGGAAGTGTGATGTAGAACAAGTAGCAGAAGCATACATGCTCAAGAGGGATCACCCGAAATTCAAAGGCAACTGAATTTCGGCAACCGGGGCATCGAAGTCGGAATGCCGCGAAACTCACCGAGTCAAAGCGTTTCGCCGTTTGCGGAAGAAGTGTGATGTAGAACAAGTAGCAGAAGCATACATGCTCAAGAGGGATCACCCGAAATTCAAAGGCAACTGAATTTCGGCAACCGGGGCATCGAAGTCGGAATGCCGCGAAACTCACCGAGTCAAAGCGTTTCGCCGTTTGCGGAAGAAGTGTGATGTAGAACAAGTAGCAGAAGCATACATGCTCAAGAGGGATCACCCGAAATTCAAAGGCAACTGAATTTCGGCAACCGGGGCATCGAAGTCGGAATGCCGCGAAACTCACCGAGTCAAAGCGTTTCGCCGTTTGCGGAAGAAGTGTGATGTAGAACAAGTAGCAGAAGCATACATGCTCAAGAGGGATCACCCGAAATTCAAAGGCAACTGAATTTCGGCAACCGGGGCATCGAAGTCGGAATGCCGCGAAACTCACCGAGTCAAAGCGTTTCGCCGTTTGCGGAAGAAGTGTGATGTAGAACAAGTAGCAGAAGCATACATGCTCAAGAGGGATCACCCGAAATTCAAAGGCAACTGAATTTCGGCAACCGGGGCATCGAAGTCGGAATGCCGCGAAACTCACCGAGTCAAAGCGTTTCGCCGTTTGCGGAAGAAGTCTGATGTAGAACAAGTAGCAGAAGCATACATGCTCAAGAGGGATCACCCGAAATTCAAAGGCAACTGAATTTCGGCAACCGGGGCATCGAAGTCGGAATGCCGCGAAACTCACCGAGTCAAAGCGTTTCGCCGTTTGCGGAAGAAGTGTGATGTAGAACAAGTAGCAGAAGCATACATGCTCAAGAGGGATCACCCGAAATTCAAAGGCAACTGAATTTCGGCAACCGGGGCATCGAAGTCGGAATGCCGCGAAACTCACCGAGTCAAAGCGTTTCGCCGTTTGCGGAAGAAGTGATGTAGAAGAACAAGTAGCAGAAGCATACATGCTCAAGAGGGATCACCCGAAATTCAAAGGCAACTGAATTTCGGCAACCGGGGCATCGAAGTCGGAATGCCGCGAAACTCACCGAGTCAAAGCGTTTCGCCGTTTGCGGAAGGAAGTGTGATGTAGAACAAGTAGCAGAAGCATACATGCTCAAGAGGGATCACCCGAAATTCAAAGGCAACTGAATTTCGGCAACCGGGGCATCGAAGTCGGAATGCCGCGAAACTCACCGAGTCAAAGCGTTTCGCCGTTTGCGGAAGAAGTCTGATGTAGAACAAGTAGCAGAAGCATACATGCTCAAGAGGGATCACCCGAAATTCAAAGGCAACTGAATTTCGGCAACCGGGGCATCGAAGTCGGAATGCCGCGAAACTCACCGAGTCAAAGCGTTTCGCCGTTTGCGGAAGGAAGTGTGATGTAGAACAAGTAGCAGAAGCATACATGCTCAAGAGGGATCACCCGAAATTCAAAGGCAACTGAATTTCGGCAACCGGGGCATCGAAGTCGGAATGCCGCGAAACTCACCGAGTCAAAGCGTTTCGCCGTTTGCGGAAGAAGTGTGATGTAGAACAAGTAGCAGAAGCATACATGCTCAAGAGGGATCACCCGAAATTCAAAGGCAACTGAATTTCGGCAACCGGGGCATCGAAGTCGGAATGCCGCGAAACTCACCGAGTCAAAGCGTTTCGCCGTTTGCGGAAGGAAGTCTGATGTAGAACAAGTAGCAGAAGCATACATGCTCAAGAGGGATCACCCGAAATTCAAAGGCAACTGAATTTCGGCAACCGGGGCATCGAAGTCGGAATGCCGCGAAACTCACCGAGTCAAAGCGTTTCGCCGTTTGCGGAAGAAGTGTGATGTAGAACAAGTAGCAGAAGCATACATGCTCAAGAGGGATCACCCGAAATTCAAAGGCAACTGAATTTCGGCAACCGGGGCATCGAAGTCGGAATGCCGCGAAACTCACCGAGTCAAAGCGTTTCGCCGTTTGCGGAAGAAGTCTGATGTAGAACAAGTAGCAGAAGCATACATGCTCAAGAGGGATCACCCGAAATTCAAAGGCAACTGAATTTCGGCAACCGGGGCATCGAAGTCGGAATGCCGCGAAACTCACCGAGTCAAAGCGTTTCGCCGTTTGCGGAAGGAAGTGTGATGTAGAACAAGTAGCAGAAGCATACATGCTCAAGAGGGATCACCCGAAATTCAAAGGCAACTGAATTTCGGCAACCGGGGCATCGAAGTCGGAATGCCGCGAAACTCACCGAGTCAAAGCGTTTCGCCGTTTGCGGAAGGAAGTGTGATGTAGAACAAGTAGCAGAAGCATACATGCTCAAGAGGGATCACCCGAAATTCAAAGGCAACTGAATTTCGGCAACCGGGGCATCGAAGTCGGAATGCCGCGAAACTCACCGAGTCAAAGCGTTTCGCCGTTTGCGGAAGAAGTCTGATGTAGAACAAGTAGCAGAAGCATACATGCTCAAGAGGGATCACCCGAAATTCAAAGGCAACTGAATTTCGGCAACCGGGGCATCGAAGTCGGAATGCCGCGAAACTCACCGAGTCAAAGCGTTTCGCCGTTTGCGGAAGAAGTGTGATGTAGAACAAGTAGCAGAAGCATACATGCTCAAGAGGGATCACCCGAAATTCAAAGGCAACTGAATTTCGGCAACCGGGGCATCGAAGTCGGAATGCCGCGAAACTCACCGAGTCAAAGCGTTTCGCCGTTTGCGGAAGAAGTCTGATGTAGAACAAGTAGCAGAAGCATACATGCTCAAGAGGGATCACCCGAAATTCAAAGGCAACTGAATTTCGGCAACCGGGGCATCGAAGTCGGAATGCCGCGAAACTCACCGAGTCAAAGCGTTTCGCCGTTTGCGGAAGAAGTCTGATGTAGAACAAGTAGCAGAAGCATACATGCTCAAGAGGGATCACCCGAAATTCAAAGGCAACTGAATTTCGGCAACCGGGGCATCGAAGTCGGAATGCCGCGAAACTCACCGAGTCAAAGCGTTTCGCCGTTTGCGGAAGGAAGTCTGATGTAGAACAAGTAGCAGAAGCATACATGCTCAAGAGGGATCACCCGAAATTCAAAGGCAACTGAATTTCGGCAACCGGGGCATCGAAGTCGGAATGCCGCGAAACTCACCGAGTCAAAGCGTTTCGCCGTTTGCGGAAGAAGTGTGATGTAGAACAAGTAGCAGAAGCATACATGCTCAAGAGGGATCACCCGAAATTCAAAGGCAACTGAATTTCGGCAACCGGGGCATCGAAGTCGGAATGCCGCGAAACTCACCGAGTCAAAGCGTTTCGCCGTTTGCGGAAGGAAGTCTGATGTAGAACAAGTAGCAGAAGCATACATGCTCAAGAGGGATCACCCGAAATTCAAAGGCAACTGAATTTCGGCAACCGGGGCATCGAAGTCGGAATGCCGCGAAACTCACCGAGTCAAAGCGTTTCGCCGTTTGCGGAAGAAGTCTGATGTAGAACAAGTAGCAGAAGCATACATGCTCAAGAGGGATCACCCGAAATTCAAAGGCAACTGAATTTCGGCAACCGGGGCATCGAAGTCGGAATGCCGCGAAACTCACCGAGTCAAAGCGTTTCGCCGTTTGCGGAAGAAGTCTGATGTAGAACAAGTAGCAGAAGCATACATGCTCAAGAGGGATCACCCGAAATTCAAAGGCAACTGAATTTCGGCAACCGGGGCATCGAAGTCGGAATGCCGCGAAACTCACCGAGTCAAAGCGTTTCGCCGTTTGCGGAAGGAAGTGTGATGTAGAACAAGTAGCAGAAGCATACATGCTCAAGAGGGATCACCCGAAATTCAAAGGCAACTGAATTTCGGCAACCGGGGCATCGAAGTCGGAATGCCGCGAAACTCACCGAGTCAAAGCGTTTCGCCGTTTGCGGAAGAAGTGTGATGTAGAACAAGTAGCAGAAGCATACATGCTCAAGAGGGATCACCCGAAATTCAAAGGCAACTGAATTTCGGCAACCGGGCATCGAAGTCGGAATGCCGCGAAACTCACCGAGTCAAAGCGTTTCGCCGTTTGCGGAAGGAAGTGTGATGTAGAACAAGTAGCAGAAGCATACATGCTCAAGAGGGATCACCCGAAATTCAAAGGCAACTGAATTTCGGCAACCGGGGCATCGAAGTCGGAATGCCGCGAAACTCACCGAGTCAAAGCGTTTCGCCGTTTGCGGAAGAAGTGTGATGTAGAACAAGTAGCAGAAGCATACATGCTCAAGAGGGATCACCCGAAATTCAAAGGCAACTGAATTTCGGCAACCGGGGCATCGAAGTCGGAATGCCGCGAAACTCACCGAGTCAAAGCGTTTCGCCGTTTGCGGAAGAAGTCTGATGTAGAACAAGTAGCAGAAGCATACATGCTCAAGAGGGATCACCCGAAATTCAAAGGCAACTGAATTTCGGCAACCGGGGCATCGAAGTCGGAATGCCGCGAAACTCACCGAGTCAAAGCGTTTCGCCGTTTGCGGAAGAAGTGTGATGTAGAACAAGTAGCAGAAGCATACATGCTCAAGAGGGATCACCCGAAATTCAAAGGCAACTGAATTTCGGCAACCGGGGCATCGAAGTCGGAATGCCGCGAAACTCACCGAGTCAAAGCGTTTCGCCGTTTGCGGAAGGAAGTGTGATGTAGAACAAGTAGCAGAAGCATACATGCTCAAGAGGGATCACCCGAAATTCAAAGGCAACTGAATTTCGGCAACCGGGGCATCGAAGTCGGAATGCCGCGAAACTCACCGAGTCAAAGCGTTTCGCCGTTTGCGGAAGGAAGTGTGATGTAGAACAAGTAGCAGAAGCATACATGCTCAAGAGGGATCACCCGAAATTCAAAGGCAACTGAATTTCGGCAACCGGGGCATCGAAGTCGGAATGCCGCGAAACTCACCGAGTCAAAGCGTTTCGCCGTTTGCGGAAGGAAGTGTGATGTAGAACAAGTAGCAGAAGCATACATGCTCAAGAGGGATCACCCGAAATTCAAAGGCAACTGAATTTCGGCAACCGGGGCATCGAAGTCGGAATGCCGCGAAACTCACCGAGTCAAAGCGTTTCGCCGTTTGCGGAAGAAGTGTGATGTAGAACAAGTAGCAGAAGCATACATGCTCAAGAGGGATCACCCGAAATTCAAAGGCAACTGAATTTCGGCAACCGGGGCATCGAAGTCGGAATGCCGCGAAACTCACCGAGTCAAAGCGTTTCGCCGTTTGCGGAAGGAAGTCTGATGTAGAACAAGTAGCAGAAGCATACATGCTCAAGAGGGATCACCCGAAATTCAAAGGCAACTGAATTTCGGCAACCGGGGCATCGAAGTCGGAATGCCGCGAAACTCACCGAGTCAAAGCGTTTCGCCGTTTGCGGAAGAAGTGTGATGTAGAACAAGTAGCAGAAGCATACATGCTCAAGAGGGATCACCCGAAATTCAAAGGCAACTGAATTTCGGCAACCGGGGCATCGAAGTCGGAATGCCGCGAAACTCACCGAGTCAAAGCGTTTCGCCGTTTGCGGAAGAAGTCTGATGTAGAACAAGTAGCAGAAGCATACATGCTCAAGAGGGATCACCCGAAATTCAAAGGCAACTGAATTTCGGCAACCGGGGCATCGAAGTCGGAATGCCGCGAAACTCACCGAGTCAAAGCGTTTCGCCGTTTGCGGAAGAAGTGTGATGTAGAACAAGTAGCAGAAGCATACATGCTCAAGAGGGATCACCCGAAATTCAAAGGCAACTGAATTTCGGCAACCGGGGCATCGAAGTCGGAATGCCGCGAAACTCACCGAGTCAAAGCGTTTCGCCGTTTGCGGAAGGAAGTGTGATGTAGAACAAGTAGCAGAAGCATACATGCTCAAGAGGGATCACCCGAAATTCAAAGGCAACTGAATTTCGGCAACCGGGGCATCGAAGTCGGAATGCCGCGAAACTCACCGAGTCAAAGCGTTTCGCCGTTTGCGGAAGAAGTGTGATGTAGAACAAGTAGCAGAAGCATACATGCTCAAGAGGGATCACCCGAAATTCAAAGGCAACTGAATTTCGGCAACCGGGGCATCGAAGTCGGAATGCCGCGAAACTCACCGAGTCAAAGCGTTTCGCCGTTTGCGGAAGAAGTGTGATGTAGAACAAGTAGCAGAAGCATACATGCTCAAGAGGGATCACCCGAAATTCAAAGGCAACTGAATTTCGGCAACCGGGGCATCGAAGTCGGAATGCCGCGAAACTCACCGAGTCAAAGCGTTTCGCCGTTTGCGGAAGAAGTGTGATGTAGAACAAGTAGCAGAAGCATACATGCTCAAGAGGGATCACCCGAAATTCAAAGGCAACTGAATTTCGGCAACCGGGGCATCGAAGTCGGAATGCCGCGAAACTCACCGAGTCAAAGCGTTTCGCCGTTTGCGGAAGGAAGTGTGATGTAGAACAAGTAGCAGAAGCATACATGCTCAAGAGGGATCACCCGAAATTCAAAGGCAACTGAATTTCGGCAACCGGGGCATCGAAGTCGGAATGCCGCGAAACTCACCGAGTCAAAGCGTTTCGCCGTTTGCGGAAGAAGTCTGATGTAGAACAAGTAGCAGAAGCATACATGCTCAAGAGGGATCACCCGAAATTCAAAGGCAACTGAATTTCGGCAACCGGGGCATCGAAGTCGGAATGCCGCGAAACTCACCGAGTCAAAGCGTTTCGCCGTTTGCGGAAGAAGTGTGATGTAGAACAAGTAGCAGAAGCATACATGCTCAAGAGGGATCACCCGAAATTCAAAGGCAACTGAATTTCGGCAACCGGGGCATCGAAGTCGGAATGCCGCGAAACTCACCGAGTCAAAGCGTTTCGCCGTTTGCGGAAGGAAGTGTGATGTAGAACAAGTAGCAGAAGCATACATGCTCAAGAGGGATCACCCGAAATTCAAAGGCAACTGAATTTCGGCAACCGGGGCATCGAAGTCGGAATGCCGCGAAACTCACCGAGTCAAAGCGTTTCGCCGTTTGCGGAAGAAGTCTGATGTAGAACAAGTAGCAGAAGCATACATGCTCAAGAGGGATCACCCGAAATTCAAAGGCAACTGAATTTCGGCAACCGGGGCATCGAAGTCGGAATGCCGCGAAACTCACCGAGTCAAAGCGTTTCGCCGTTTGCGGAAGAAGTGTGATGTAGAACAAGTAGCAGAAGCATACATGCTCAAGAGGGATCACCCGAAATTCAAAGGCAACTGAATTTCGGCAACCGGGGCATCGAAGTCGGAATGCCGCGAAACTCACCGAGTCAAAGCGTTTCGCCGTTTGCGGAAGGAAGTCTGATGTAGAACAAGTAGCAGAAGCATACATGCTCAAGAGGGATCACCCGAAATTCAAAGGCAACTGAATTTCGGCAACCGGGGCATCGAAGTCGGAATGCCGCGAAACTCACCGAGTCAAAGCGTTTCGCCGTTTGCGGAAGAAGTGTGATGTAGAACAAGTAGCAGAAGCATACATGCTCAAGAGGGATCACCCGAAATTCAAAGGCAACTGAATTTCGGCAACCGGGGCATCGAAGTCGGAATGCCGCGAAACTCACCGAGTCAAAGCGTTTCGCCGTTTGCGGAAGAAGTGTGATGTAGAACAAGTAGCAGAAGCATACATGCTCAAGAGGGATCACCCGAAATTCAAAGGCAACTGAATTTCGGCAACCGGGGCATCGAAGTCGGAATGCCGCGAAACTCACCGAGTCAAAGCGTTTCGCCGTTTGCGGAAGAAGTGTGATGTAGAACAAGTAGCAGAAGCATACATGCTCAAGAGGGATCACCCGAAATTCAAAGGCAACTGAATTTCGGCAACCGGGGCATCGAAGTCGGAATGCCGCGAAACTCACCGAGTCAAAGCGTTTCGCCGTTTGCGGAAGGAAGTGTGATGTAGAACAAGTAGCAGAAGCATACATGCTCAAGAGGGATCACCCGAAATTCAAAGGCAACTGAATTTCGGCAACCGGGGCATCGAAGTCGGAATGCCGCGAAACTCACCGAGTCAAAGCGTTTCGCCGTTTGCGGAAGAAGTGTGATGTAGAACAAGTAGCAGAAGCATACATGCTCAAGAGGGATCACCCGAAATTCAAAGGCAACTGAATTTCGGCAACCGGGGCATCGAAGTCGGAATGCCGCGAAACTCACCGAGTCAAAGCGTTTCGCCGTTTGCGGAAGAAGTGTGATGTAGAACAAGTAGCAGAAGCATACATGCTCAAGAGGGATCACCCGAAATTCAAAGGCAACTGAATTTCGGCAACCGGGGCATCGAAGTCGGAATGCCGCGAAACTCACCGAGTCAAAGCGTTTCGCCGTTTGCGGAAGGAAGTGTGATGTAGAACAAGTAGCAGAAGCATACATGCTCAAGAGGGATCACCCGAAATTCAAAGGCAACTGAATTTCGGCAACCGGGGCATCGAAGTCGGAATGCCGCGAAACTCACCGAGTCAAAGCGTTTCGCCGTTTGCGGAAGAAGTGTGATGTAGAACAAGTAGCAGAAGCATACATGCTCAAGAGGGATCACCCGAAATTCAAAGGCAACTGAATTTCGGCAACCGGGGCATCGAAGTCGGAATGCCGCGAAACTCACCGAGTCAAAGCGTTTCGCCGTTTGCGGAAGAAGTGTGATGTAGAACAAGTAGCAGAAGCATACATGCTCAAGAGGGATCACCCGAAATTCAAAGGCAACTGAATTTCGGCAACCGGGGCATCGAAGTCGGAATGCCGCGAAACTCACCGAGTCAAAGCGTTTCGCCGTTTGCGGAAGAAGTGTGATGTAGAACAAGTAGCAGAAGCATACATGCTCAAGAGGGATCACCCGAAATTCAAAGGCAACTGAATTTCGGCAACCGGGGCATCGAAGTCGGAATGCCGCGAAACTCACCGAGTCAAAGCGTTTCGCCGTTTGCGGAAGAAGTGTGATGTAGAACAAGTAGCAGAAGCATACATGCTCAAGAGGGATCACCCGAAATTCAAAGGCAACTGAATTTCGGCAACCGGGGCATCGAAGTCGGAATGCCGCGAAACTCACCGAGTCAAAGCGTTTCGCCGTTTGCGGAAGGAAGTGTGATGTAGAACAAGTAGCAGAAGCATACATGCTCAAGAGGGATCACCCGAAATTCAAAGGCAACTGAATTTCGGCAACCGGGGCATCGAAGTCGGAATGCCGCGAAACTCACCGAGTCAAAGCGTTTCGCCGTTTGCGGAAGAAGTGTGATGTAGAACAAGTAGCAGAAGCATACATGCTCAAGAGGGATCACCCGAAATTCAAAGGCAACTGAATTTCGGCAACCGGGGCATCGAAGTCGGAATGCCGCGAAACTCACCGAGTCAAAGCGTTTCGCCGTTTGCGGAAGAAGTGTGATGTAGAACAAGTAGCAGAAGCATACATGCTCAAGAGGGATCACCCGAAATTCAAAGGCAACTGAATTTCGGCAACCGGGGCATCGAAGTCGGAATGCCGCGAAACTCACCGAGTCAAAGCGTTTCGCCGTTTGCGGAAGGAAGTGTGATGTAGAACAAGTAGCAGAAGCATACATGCTCAAGAGGGATCACCCGAAATTCAAAGGCAACTGAATTTCGGCAACCGGGGCATCGAAGTCGGAATGCCGCGAAACTCACCGAGTCAAAGCGTTTCGCCGTTTGCGGAAGAAGTGTGATGTAGAACAAGTAGCAGAAGCATACATGCTCAAGAGGGATCACCCGAAATTCAAAGGCAACTGAATTTCGGCAACCGGGGCATCGAAGTCGGAATGCCGCGAAACTCACCGAGTCAAAGCGTTTCGCCGTTTGCGGAAGAAGTGTGATGTAGAACAAGTAGCAGAAGCATACATGCTCAAGAGGGATCACCCGAAATTCAAAGGCAACTGAATTTCGGCAACCGGGGCATCGAAGTCGGAATGCCGCGAAACTCACCGAGTCAAAGCGTTTCGCCGTTTGCGGAAGAAGTGTGATGTAGAACAAGTAGCAGAAGCATACATGCTCAAGAGGGATCACCCGAAATTCAAAGGCAACTGAATTTCGGCAACCGGGCATCGAAGTCGGAATGCCGCGAAACTCACCGAGTCAAAGCGTTTCGCCGTTTGCGGAAGGAAGTGTGATGTAGAACAAGTAGCAGAAGCATACATGCTCAAGAGGGATCACCCGAAATTCAAAGGCAACTGAATTTCGGCAACCGGGGCATCGAAGTCGGAATGCCGCGAAACTCACCGAGTCAAAGCGTTTCGCCGTTTGCGGAAGAAGTGTGATGTAGAACAAGTAGCAGAAGCATACATGCTCAAGAGGGATCACCCGAAATTCAAAGGCAACTGAATTTCGGCAACCGGGGCATCGAAGTCGGAATGCCGCGAAACTCACCGAGTCAAAGCGTTTCGCCGTTTGCGGAAGAAGTGTGATGTAGAACAAGTAGCAGAAGCATACATGCTCAAGAGGGATCACCCGAAATTCAAAGGCAACTGAATTTCGGCAACCGGGGCATCGAAGTCGGAATGCCGCGAAACTCACCGAGTCAAAGCGTTTCGCCGTTTGCGGAAGGAAGTGTGATGTAGAACAAGTAGCAGAAGCATACATGCTCAAGAGGGATCACCCGAAATTCAAAGGCAACTGAATTTCGGCAACCGGGGCATCGAAGTCGGAATGCCGCGAAACTCACCGAGTCAAAGCGTTTCGCCGTTTGCGGAAGGAAGTGTGATGTAGAACAAGTAGCAGAAGCATACATGCTCAAGAGGGATCACCCGAAATTCAAAGGCAACTGAATTTCGGCAACCGGGGCATCGAAGTCGGAATGCCGCGAAACTCACCGAGTCAAAGCGTTTCGCCGTTTGCGGAAGGAAGTGTGATGTAGAACAAGTAGCAGAAGCATACATGCTCAAGAGGGATCACCCGAAATTCAAAGGCAACTGAATTTCGGCAACCGGGGCATCGAAGTCGGAATGCCGCGAAACTCACCGAGTCAAAGCGTTTCGCCGTTTGCGGAAGGAAGTGTGATGTAGAACAAGTAGCAGAAGCATACATGCTCAAGAGGGATCACCCGAAATTCAAAGGCAACTGAATTTCGGCAACCGGGGCATCGAAGTCGGAATGCCGCGAAACTCACCGAGTCAAAGCGTTTCGCCGTTTGCGGAAGAAGTGTGATGTAGAACAAGTAGCAGAAGCATACATGCTCAAGAGGGATCACCCGAAATTCAAAGGCAACTGAATTTCGGCAACCGGGGCATCGAAGTCGGAATGCCGCGAAACTCACCGAGTCAAAGCGTTTCGCCGTTTGCGGAAGAAGTGTGATGTAGAACAAGTAGCAGAAGCATACATGCTCAAGAGGGATCACCCGAAATTCAAAGGCAACTGAATTTCGGCAACCGGGGCATCGAAGTCGGAATGCCGCGAAACTCACCGAGTCAAAGCGTTTCGCCGTTTGCGGAAGGAAGTGTGATGTAGAACAAGTAGCAGAAGCATACATGCTCAAGAGGGATCACCCGAAATTCAAAGGCAACTGAATTTCGGCAACCGGGGCATCGAAGTCGGAATGCCGCGAAACTCACCGAGTCAAAGCGTTTCGCCGTTTGCGGAAGAAGTGTGATGTAGAACAAGTAGCAGAAGCATACATGCTCAAGAGGGATCACCCGAAATTCAAAGGCAACTGAATTTCGGCAACCGGGGCATCGAAGTCGGAATGCCGCGAAACTCACCGAGTCAAAGCGTTTCGCCGTTTGCGGAAGAAGTGTGATGTAGAACAAGTAGCAGAAGCATACATGCTCAAGAGGGATCACCCGAAATTCAAAGGCAACTGAATTTCGGCAACCGGGGCATCGAAGTCGGAATGCCGCGAAACTCACCGAGTCAAAGCGTTTCGCCGTTTGCGGAAGAAGTGTGATGTAGAACAAGTAGCAGAAGCATACATGCTCAAGAGGGATCACCCGAAATTCAAAGGCAACTGAATTTCGGCAACCGGGGCATCGAAGTCGGTATGCCGCCGAACTCTTCGAGTCAAAGCGTTTTGCCGTTTGCGGAAGAACTCTTATGGAGAACAAGGTGCAGAAGCCATACATGCTCAAGAGGGATCACCGTAAATTGAAGGCAAAGAATTTCGGCAAACCGGAGCATCGAAAAGTCCGAATGCCGCGAAACTCTCGAGTCAAAGAGTTTCGCCGTTTGCGGAGATAATTTTGATGGAGAACACAGTAGTGCCGAACGCTTAACATTGCTCAAGAGGGATCACCCAAAATTCAAAGGCAATTGAATTTCGGCAACCGGGGAATTGAAAGTCAGGAATGCCGTGAAACTCACCGAGCCTAAACGTTTCGCTCGTTGGCGGAAGAAAACGTTCTGATGGAGGACACAATAGCCGATGCATACATGCTCAAAAGGGGATTCAACCCGAAATTCAAAGGCAACTGATATTTCCCGGCAACCCGGGGGACTCGAAGTCGGAATGACCGCGAAACTCACCAAGTCAAAGCGTATTCGCCCGTTGCGGAAGAAGGTCTGATGGAGAACAATGAAGCCGATCAGCATACATGCTGCAATAGGGATCACCCGAAATTCAAAGGCAACTGAATTTCCTCGGCAACCGGGGCCATCGAAGTCGGAATGCCGCTGAACTCACCGAGTCAAAGCGTGTTTCGCCGTTTGCGGGAGAAGAAAGTGTGATGTAGAAAAAGTAGCAGAAGCATACATGCTCAAGAGCGATCACCCGAACATTCAAAGGCAACTGAATTTCGGCAGACGGGGCATCGAAGGGGTCCGGAATGCCGCGTAAACTCACCAGAGTCAAGAAGCGTTTCGCCGTTTTGCGGAAAGAAAGTCTGATGTAGTACAAGTAGCCGAAGCATACATGCTTAAGAGGGATCACCACGAAATTCAAGGTCAACTGAATTTCGGCAACCGGGGCATCAAAGTCGGAATGCCGCGAAACTTCAACTGTGTGCAAGCGTTTCACCGTTTGGGGAAGAAGTGCTGATGGGAGGAAACAAGTAGGGAGAAGCAATACAAGCTCCAAGAGGGATCACCCGAAATTCAAAGGCAACTGAATTTCGGGCAACCGGGGAATCGAAGTCGGGAATTGCGCGAAAAATCACCGAGTCAAAGCGTTTCGCCGTTTGCGGAAGAAGTCTGATGGAGCTACAAGTAGCTCGAAGCATACATGGCTCAAAAGGGATCACCCCGCAATTCTTATGGCAAATGAATTTCAGGCCAACCGGGGAATCGAAGTCAGGTATGCCCGCGAAACTCACCGAGTCAAATAGCGTTTTGCACGTTTGCGGATAGAAACTCTTATGGAGAACAAGTAGCAGAAGAATACATGCTCAAGAGGGATCACCCGAAATGAAGGCAATGGAATTTCGGCAACCGGAGCATCGAAGTACCGAATGCCGCGAAACTCACCGAGTTAAAGTGTCTCGCCGTTTGGGGAAGGAATTCTGATGCGAGAACAAGTAGGGATAGCATACATGCTCAAGAGGTGATCACCCAAAATTCAAAGGCAAACTGAATTTCGGCAACCGGGGAATTGAAGTCGGAATGCGCCGAAACTCACCGGGCCAAAGCGGTCGCCGTTTGTGAAGACAGTCTGATGTTTAGAGAACACAAGATAGCTCGAAGCATACATGCTTCAAAAGGGATCCACCGAAATTCAAAGGCAACTGAATTTCGGCAACCGGGACATCGAAGTCGAATGCCGCGAAACTCACCAAGTCAAAGCGTTTCGCCGTTTGCGGAGAAGAATGTCTGATGGAGAACAAGTAGCCGAAGCTCATACATGCTCATTAGGGATCACCCGAAATTCAAAGGCAACTGAATTTCGGCAACCGGGGCATCGTAGTCGGAATGCCGCGAAACTCAACCGGTCAAAGGCGTTTCGCCGTTTGCGGGAGGAAAGTCTGATGGAGAACAAGTAGCCGAAGCATACATGTCTACAAGAGCGATCACCCCGAAATTCAAAGGGCAACTGAAATTTTTTTGGGAACCGGGGCATCGAAGTCGGAATGACCGCGAAACTCACGGTCAAAGCGTTTCGCCGTTTGCGGAAGAAGTGATGTGTAGAACAAGTAGCAGAAGCATACATGCTCAAGAGGGATCACCCGAAATTCAAAGGCAACTGAATTTCGGCAACCGGGGCATCGAAGTCGGAATGCCGCGAAACTCACCGAGTCAAAGCGTTTCGCCTTTGCGGAAGGAAGTGTGATGTAGAACAAGTAGCAGAAGCATACATGCTCAAGAGGGATCACCCGAAATTCAAAGGCAACTGAATTTCGGCAACGGGGCATCGAAGTCGGAATGCCGCGAAACTCACCGAGTCAAAGCGTTTCGCCGTTTGCGGAAGGAATGTGATGTAGAACAAGTAGCAGAAGCATACATGCTCAAGAGGGATCACCCGAAATTCAAAGGCAACTGAATTTCGGCAACCGGGGCATCGAAGTCGGAATGCCGCGAAACTCACCGAGTCAAAGCGTTTCGCCTTTTGCGGAAGGAAGTGTGATGTAGAACAAGTAGCAGAAGCATACATGCTCAAGAGGGATCACCCGAAATTCAAAGGCAACTGAATTTCGGCAACCGGGGCATCGAAGTCGGAATGCCGCGAAACTCACCGAGTCAAAGCGTTTCGCCTTTGGCGGAAGAAGTTGATGTAGAACAAGTAGCAGAAGCATACATGCTCAAGAGGGATCACCCGAAATTCAAAGGCAACTGAATTTCGGCAACCGGGGCATCGAAGTCGGAATGCCGCGAAACTCACCGAGTCAAAGCGTTTCGCCGTTTGCGAAGGAAGTGTGATGTAGAACAAGTAGCAGAAGCATACATGCTCAAGAGGGATCACCGAAATTCAAAGGCAACTGAATTTCGGCAACCGGGGCATCGAAGTCGGAATGCCGCGAAACTCACCGAGTCAAAGCGTTTCGCCGTTTGCGGAAGAAGTGTGATGTAGAACAAGTAGCAGAAGCATACATGCTCAAGAGGGATCACCCGAAATTCAAAGGCAACTGAATTTCGGCAACCGGGGCATCGAAGTCGGAATGCCGCGAAACTCACCAGTCAAAGCGTTTCGCCCTTTGCGGAAGAAGTGTGATGTAGAACAAAGCAGAAGCATACATGCTCAAGAGGGATCACCCGAAATTCAAAGGCAACTGAATTTCGGCAACCGGGGCATCGAATTCGGAATGCCGCGAAAGTCACCGAGTCAAAGCGTTTCGCCGTTAGCGGAAGAAAGTCTAATGTAGAACAAGTAGCAGTAGAATACATGCTCAAGAGGGATCATCCGAAATTCAAAGGCAACTGAATTTCAGCAACCGGGGCACCGATGTCGGAATGCCGCGAAACTCACCGAGTCAAAGCGTTTCGTTGTTTGCGGAAGAAAGTCTGATGTAGAACAAGTAGCAGAAGCATACATGCTGAAGAGGGATCACCCCAAATTCAATGGCAACTGAATTTCGGCAAAACGAGCTTCGAAGTCGGAATGCCGCGAAACTCATCGAGTCAAAGCGTTTCGATGTTTGCGGAAGAAAGTCTGATGTAGAACAAGTATCAGAAGCATACATGCTAAAGTCTAGGGGGATCACCCCAAGTCAATGGCAACTGAAATTTCGGCAAAACGGGCCATCGTAAGTTGGGGAATGCCGCGAAACTCACCGGTCAAAGCGTTTCGCTGTTTGCGAAAGAACAAGTGTGATGAAAGAAAAAGTAGCAGATGCAATTACAGGCTCAAGAGGGATCACCCGAAATTCAAAGGCAAACTGAATTTTATGCCAACCGGGGCATCAAAAGTCGAATGGCCGCGCGAAACTCACCGAGTCAAAGCGTTTCGCCGTTTCGCGGAAGAAAGTCGGATGTCTAGAACAAGTAGCAGAAGCATACATGCTCAAGTGGGTTCACTCAAAATTCAAAGGCAAATGAATTTCAGCATGGTGAACACACCCAGCATCGATATTCGGGAAATGGCAGTTGGTAACTCATCGAGGTCAATGCATTTCGCAATTTGCGGAAGAAAGTCTGATGTAGAACAAGTAGCAGAAGCATACATGCTCAAGAAGGATCACACCGAAATTCTCAAGCAACTGAATTTCGGCAACGGTGACATCGAATTCGGCAATGCGCGAAATCACCGAGTCGCCAAAGCGGTTTCGCTGTTTGCGGAAGAAAGTGTGATGAAGAACAAGTTAGCTGAACGATACAGGCTCAAGAGGGATCACCCGAATTTCAAAGGCAACTGAATTTCGCCCAACCGGGGCATCGAAGTCGAAATGCCGCGAAAAACTCATCGAGTCAAAGCGTTTGCCATTTGCGGAAGAAAGTGATGTAGAACAAGTAGCAGAAGCATACATGCTCAAGAGGGATCACCCGAAATTCAAAGGCAACTGAATTTCGCAACCGGGGCATCGAAGTCGGAATGCCGCGAAACTCACCGAGTCAAAGCGTTTCGCCGTTTGCGGAAGAAGTGTGATGTAGAACAAGTAGCAGAAGCATACATGCTCAAGAGGATCACCCGAAATTCAAAGGCAACTGAATTTCGGCAACCGGGGCATCGAAGTCGGAATGCCGCGAAACTCACCGAGTCAAAGCGTTTCGCCCTTTGCGGAAGGAAGTGTGATGTAGAACAAGTAGCAGAAGCATACATGCTCAAGAGGGATCACCCGAAATTCAAAGGCAACTGAATTTCGGCAACCGGGGCATCGAAGTCGGAATGCCGCGAAACTCACCGAGTCAAAGCGTTTCGCCGTTTGCGGAAGGAAGTGTGATGTAGAACAAGTAGCAGAAGCATACATGCTCAAGAGGGATCACCCGAAATTCAAAGGCAACTGAATTTCGGCAACCGGGGCATCGAAGTCGGAATGCCGCGAAACTCACCGAGTCAAAGCGTTTCGCCATTTGCGGAAGGAAGTGTGATGTAGAACAAGTAGCAGAAGCATACATGCTCAAGAGGGATCACCCGAAATCAAAGGCAACTGAATTTCGGCAACCGGGGCATCGAAGTCGGAATGCCGCGAAACTCACCAGTCAAAGCGTTTCGCCATTTGCGGAAGGAAGTGTGATGTAGAACAAGTAGCAGAAGCATACATGCTCAAGAGGGATCACCTGAAATTCAAAGGCAACTGAATTTCGGCATCTGGGGCATCGAAGTTGGATTGCCGCGAAACTCACCGAGTCAAAGCGTTTCCCTATTTGCGGATGGAAGAGTGATGTAGAACAAGTAGCAGAAGCATACATGCTCAAGAGGGCTCACCCGAAACTCAAAGGCAACTGAATTTCGGCAACCGGGGCATCGAAGTCGGAATGCCGCGAAACTCACCGAGTCAAAGCGTTTCGCCGTTTGCGGAAGGAAGTGTGATGTAGAATAAGTAGCAGAAGCATACATGCTCAAGAGGGATCACCCGAAATTCAAAGGCAACTGAATTTCGGCACCGGGCATCGAAGTCGGAATGCCGCGAAACTCACCGAGTCAAAGCGTTTCGCCGTTTGCGGAAGGAAGTGTGATGTAGAATAAGTAGCAGAAGCATACATGCTCAAGAGGGATCACCCGAAACTCAAAGGCAACTGAATTTCGGCAACCGCGGCATCGAAGTCGGAATGCCGCGAAACTCACCGAGTCAAAGCGTTTCGCCGTTTGCGGAAGGAAGTGTGATGTAGAACAAGTAGCAGAAGCATACATGCTCAAGAGGGATCACCCGAAATTCAAAGGCAACTGAATTTCGGCAACCGGGGCATCGAAGTCGGAATGCCGCGAAACTCACCGAGTCAAAGCGTTTCGCCGTGTTGCGGAAGGAAGTGATGTAGAACAAGTAGCAGAAGCATACATGCTCAAGAGGGATCACCCGAAATTCAAAGGCAACTGAATTTCGGCAACCGGGGCATCGAAGTCGGAATGCCGCGAAACTCACCGAGTCAAAGCGTTTCGCCGTTTGCGGAAGGAAGTGTTGATGTAGAACAAGTAGAG
>CM055354.1:493706-496206 GCA_029228515.1 Populus alba x Populus x berolinensis | reverse complement strand
TGGCCCCAGCAGCGCCTAGCCTCTCCCGCGCGGGGGGCAGGCAAGAGCGCAGCTGCCCCGGGCCCGAAGGCAGCCCCCCCGCGGGCAAGATAGCAAGCCAGCAGGGGCTGTCCGCGCTGCCGATATTTCCCACCGCTGGCATCGCTGCCGCTGCCACGGGCCCGAAGGCAGCCCCCCCGCGGGCAAGATAGCAAGCCAGCAGGGGCTGTCCGCGCTGCCGATATTTCCCACCGCTGGCATCGCTGCCGCTGCCCCGGGCCCGAAGGCAGCCCCCCCGCGGGCAAGATAGCAAGCCAGCAGGGGCTGTCCGCGCTGCCGATATTTCCCACCGCTGGCATCGCTGCCGCTGCCCGGGCCCGAAGGCAGCCCCCCCGCGGGCAAGATAGCAAGCCAGCAGGGGCTGTCCGCGCTGCCGATATTTCCCACCGCTGGCATCGCTGCCGCTGCCCCGGGCCCGAAGGCAGCCCCCCCGCGGGCAAGATAGCAAGCCAGCAGGGGCTGTCCGCGCTGCCGATATTTCCCACCGCTGGCATCGCTGCCGCTGCCACGGGCCCGAAGGCAGCCCCCCCGCGGGCAAGATAGCAAGCCAGCAGGGGCTGTCCGCGCTGCCGATATTTCCCACCGCTGGCATCGCTGCCGCTGCCACGGGCCCGAAGGCAGCCCCCCCGCGGGCAAGATAGCAAGCCAGCAGGGGCTGTCCGCGCTGCCGATATTTCCCACCGCTGGCATCGCTGCCGCTGCCACGGGCCCGAAGGCAGCCCCCCCGCGGGCAAGATAGCAAGCCAGCAGGGGCTGTCCGCGCTGCCGATATTTCCCACCGCTGGCATCGCTGCCGCTGCCACGGGCCCGAAGGCAGCCCCCCCGCGGGCAAGATAGCAAGCCAGCAGGGGCTGTCCGCGCTGCCGATATTTCCCACCGCTGGCATCGCTGCCGCTGCCACGGGCCCGAAGGCAGCCCCCCCGCGGGCAAGATAGCAAGCCAGCAGGGGCTGTCCGCGCTGCCGATATTTCCCACCGCTGGCATCGCTGCCGCTGCCCCGGGCCCGAAGGCAGCCCCCCCGCGGGCAAGATAGCAAGCCAGCAGGGGCTGTCCGCGCTGCCGATATTTCCCACCGCTGGCATCGCTGCCGCTGCCACGGGCCCGAAGGCAGCCCCCCCGCGGGCAAGATAGCAAGCCAGCAGGGGCTGTCCGCGCTGCCGATATTTCCCACCGCTGGCATCGCTGCCGCTGCCCCGGGCCCGAAGGCAGCCCCCCCGCGGGCAAGATAGCAAGCCAGCAGGGGCTGTCCGCGCTGCCGATATTTCCCACCGCTGGCATCGCTGCCGCTGCCACGGGCCCGAAGGCAGCCCCCCCGCGGGCAAGATAGCAAGCCAGCAGGGGCTGTCCGCGCTGCCGATATTTCCCACCGCTGGCATCGCTGCCGCTGCCCGGGCCCGAAGGCAGCCCCCCCGCGGGCAAGATAGCAAGCCAGCAGGGGCTGTCCGCGCTGCCGATATTTCCCACCGCTGGCATCGCTGCCGCTGCCCCGGGCCCGAAGGCAGCCCCCCCGCGGGCAAGATAGCAAGCCAGCAGGGGCTGTCCGCGCTGCCGATATTTCCCACCGCTGGCATCGCTGCCGCTGCCACGGGCCCGAAGGCAGCCCCCCCGCGGGCAAGATAGCAAGCCAGCAGGGGCTGTCCGCGCTGCCGATATTTCCCACCGCTGGCATCGCTGCCGCTGCCCCGGGCCCGAAGGCAGCCCCCCCGCGGGCAAGATAGCAAGCCAGCAGGGGCTGTCCGCGCTGCCGATATTTCCCACCGCTGGCATCGCTGCCGCTGCCCCGGGCCCGAAGGCAGCCCCCCCGCGGGCAAGATAGCAAGCCAGCAGGGGCTGTCCGCGCTGCCGATATTTCCCACCGCTGGCATCGCTGCCGCTGCCCCGGGCCCGAAGGCAGCCCCCCCGCGGGCAAGATAGCAAGCCAGCAGGGGCTGTCCGCGCTGCCGATATTTCCCACCGCTGGCATCGCTGCCGCTGCCCCGGCCCCGAAGGCAGCCCCCCCGCGGGCAGATAGCAAGCCAGCAGGGGCTGTCCCCGCGTCAGCCCCCGTTGCCGTGAGCCTACCCCCTAGACGAATTTTCCTGCCAGGCCTGGCCAGCCCAGCGTCCAGCCCGTGTTCGTCAACAAATCTGCGCTGCCGATTTTCCCACTGTTGCATTTACGCTGCCGCTGCCGCCAGCGTGTGCCTAGCCTCACCCGCGCGGGGGGCAGGCAAGAGCGCAGGGGGCCAGGCCCGAAGGCAGCCCCCCCGCGGGTAAGATAGCAAGGCAGCAGGGGCTGTCCCCGCGTCAGCCCCCGTTGCGCAGCGCGGCAGGGGAACCACTGCCGCGCGCGCGCGCGCCCAATCGCCCAAGAGCCCAAGGGCCCCCAAGGGCCCCAGGCCCTCAGGCCCCAGGCCCCCAGGCCCCAGCGCCCCAGGCCCCAGCGCCCCAGCGCCCAGCGCGGGCGCGGGCGGGCGCGCGCG
>CM055354.1:481206-483706 GCA_029228515.1 Populus alba x Populus x berolinensis | reverse complement strand
CCCCACGTTAGTCCGAGTATAGCAGCAGCCCACAAATCCCCCGCGGCAGGCCTATGGGCGCCAGCCAGCGCGCCCCATGGCCAGTCAGGGGGCACCCCCCTAAAGAGCTATAAGTGTTATTGCAGCTCTGGCAGGGGTAGACACTACTAGGTCCCAGCTGTCACCCCCCCTCTAAAAAATTCATTTCTTGGTATTTTGAGCTGAAATTTTGCACATAGGCTGGCAAAAATCCAATCCAACTTTATAAATTTTCCCAGATTTTTTCGAGGTCGGGAAGTATTTTATTTTATTTTCCTACCATTAAAAATCAAGGAAATACGCAAAAATAGGAACCGGCCCGGAATGACCCCAAATTTGGCTGGCAGCCTCACAAAAATATGGCTGATTTTACTGGATTGGTTTCATGTGGAACGCACGACGTTTTCTTGGCGGGATGCGAGAAAACCGGCAGCGCGCATGCGCGGCCAGCGACGTCGGGCTGGCCCCAGCAGCGCCTAGCCTCTCCCGCGCGGGGGGCAGGCAAGAGCGCAGCTGCCCCGGGCCCGAAGGCAGCCCCCCCGCGGGCAAGATAGCAAGCCAGCAGGGGCTGTCCGCGCTGCCGATATTTCCCACCGCTGGCATCGCTGCCGCTGCCACGGGCCCGAAGGCAGCCCCCCCGCGGGCAAGATAGCAAGCCAGCAGGGGCTGTCCGCGCTGCCGATATTTCCCACCGCTGGCATCGCTGCCGCTGCCCCGGGCCCGAAGGCAGCCCCCCCGCGGGCAAGATAGCAAGCCAGCAGGGGCTGTCCGCGCTGCCGATATTTCCCACCGCTGGCATCGCTGCCGCTGCCACGGGCCCGAAGGCAGCCCCCCCGCGGGCAAGATAGCAAGCCAGCAGGGGCTGTCCGCGCTGCCGATATTTCCCACCGCTGGCATCGCTGCCGCTGCCCCGGGCCCGAAGGCAGCCCCCCCGCGGGCAAGATAGCAAGCCAGCAGGGGCTGTCCGCGCTGCCGATATTTCCCACCGCTGGCATCGCTGCCGCTGCCACGGGCCCGAAGGCAGCCCCCCCGCGGGCAAGATAGCAAGCCAGCAGGGGCTGTCCGCGCTGCCGATATTTCCCACCGCTGGCATCGCTGCCGCTGCCACGGGCCCGAAGGCAGCCCCCCCGCGGGCAAGATAGCAAGCCAGCAGGGGCTGTCCGCGCTGCCGATATTTCCCACCGCTGGCATCGCTGCCGCTGCCACGGGCCCGAAGGCAGCCCCCCCGCGGGCAAGATAGCAAGCCAGCAGGGGCTGTCCGCGCTGCCGATATTTCCCACCGCTGGCATCGCTGCCGCTGCCACGGGCCCGAAGGCAGCCCCCCCGCGGGCAAGATAGCAAGCCAGCAGGGGCTGTCCGCGCTGCCGATATTTCCCACCGCTGGCATCGCTGCCGCTGCCACGGGCCCGAAGGCAGCCCCCCCGCGGGCAAGATAGCAAGCCAGCAGGGGCTGTCCGCGCTGCCGATATTTCCCACCGCTGGCATCGCTGCCGCTGCCCCGGGCCCGAAGGCAGCCCCCCCGCGGGCAAGATAGCAAGCCAGCAGGGGCTGTCCGCGCTGCCGATATTTCCCACCGCTGGCATCGCTGCCGCTGCCACGGGCCCGAAGGCAGCCCCCCCGCGGGCAAGATAGCAAGCCAGCAGGGGCTGTCCGCGCTGCCGATATTTCCCACCGCTGGCATCGCTGCCGCTGCCCCGGGCCCGAAGGCAGCCCCCCCGCGGGCAAGATAGCAAGCCAGCAGGGGCTGTCCGCGCTGCCGATATTTCCCACCGCTGGCATCGCTGCCGCTGCCACGGGCCCGAAGGCAGCCCCCCCGCGGGCAAGATAGCAAGCCAGCAGGGGCTGTCCGCGCTGCCGATATTTCCCACCGCTGGCATCGCTGCCGCTGCCCCGGGCCCGAAGGCAGCCCCCCCGCGGGCAAGATAGCAAGCCAGCAGGGGCTGTCCGCGCTGCCGATATTTCCCACCGCTGGCATCGCTGCCGCTGCCCCGGGCCCGAAGGCAGCCCCCCCGCGGGCAAGATAGCAAGCCAGCAGGGGCTGTCCCCGCGTCAGCCCCCGTTGCCGTGAGCCTACCCCCTAGACGAATTTTCCTGCCAGGCCTGGCCAGCCCAGCGTCCAGCCCGTGTTCGTCAACAAATCTGCGCTGCCGATTTTCCGCGACGGGCCTCCAGCGGCATTTACCGCGCTGCCGATTTTTCCCACTGTTGTTATCGCTGCCGCTGCCCCAGCGTGTGCCTAGCCTCACCCGCGCGGGGGGCAGGCAAGAGCGCAGGGGGCCAGGGCCCGAAGGCAGCCCCCCCGCGGGTAAGATAGCAAGGCAGCAGGGGCTGTCCCCGCGTCAGCCCCCGTTGCGCAGCGCGGCAGGGGAACCACTGCCGCGCGCGCGCGCGCGCCCAATCGCCCAAGAGCCCAAGGGCCCCCAAGGGCCCCAGGCCCTCAGGCCCCAGGCCCCAGGCCCCAGCGCCCCAGGCCCCAGCGCCC
>CM055354.1:433530-471106 GCA_029228515.1 Populus alba x Populus x berolinensis | reverse complement strand
CCAGTCGGACCTTACCGCCGACATGACTAGAGTACCGGTAAAAAGGTCCATAACAATAGATCCGACCGTTGGATCGCTCTAAAATTTTTTTCACGAGTTTCCGGAAGCTGTTTTACTTGGAGTAGCGTGGAATCAGTACCGCACTCCGACGATGTCCGGTCGGGCCTTAACACCGACATGAGTAGAGTACCCGCTCAAAAGGTCCATAACTATAGATCCGACCGTTGGATCGGTCTAAAATTTTTTTCACGACTTTTCGGAGGCTGTTTTACTTCGAGTAGCGTGTAATCAGAACCGCACTCCGACGCTGTCCGGTCGGGCCTTACCACCGACATGACTAGAGTACCGGCTCAAAAGGTCCATAACAATAGATCCGACCGTTGGATCGCTATAAAAGTTTTTTCACGAGTTTCCGGAGGCTGTTTTACTTGGAGTAGCGTGGAATCAGTACCCCACTCCGACGATGCCCAGTCGGACCTTACCACCGACATGACTAGAGTACCGGTAAAAAGGTCCATAAATAGATCCGACCGTTGGATCGCTCTAAAATTTTTTTCACGAGTTTCCGGAAGCTGTTTTACTTGGAGTAGCGTGGAATCAGTACCGCACTCCGACGATGTCCGGTCGGGCCTTAACACCGACATGAGTAGAGTACCCGCTCAAAAAGGTCCATAACTATAGATCCGACCGTTGGATCGTCTAAAATTTTTTTCACGACTTTCCGGAGGCTGTTTTACTTGAGTAGCGTGTAATCAGAACCGCACTCCGACGATGCCGGTCGGCCTTACCCGACATGACTAGAGTACCGGTCAAAAGGTCCATAACAATAGATCCGACCGTTGGATCGCTATAAAATTTTTTTCACGAGTTTCCGGAGGCTGTTTTACTTGGAGTAGCGTGGAATCAGTACCGCACTCCGACGATGCCAGTCGGACCTTACCACCGACATGACTAGAGTACCGGTCAAAAGGTCCATAACAATAGATCCGACCGTTGGATCGCTCTAAAAGTTTTTTCACGAGTTTCCGGAGGCTGTTTTACTTGGAGTAGCGTGGAATCAGTACCCACTCCGACGATGCCCAGTCGACCTTACCACCGACATGACTAGAGTACCGGGTAAAAGGTCCATAACATAGATCCGACCGTTGGATCGCTCTAAAATTTTTTTCACGAGTTTCGGAAGCTGTTTTACTTGGAGTAGCGTGGAATCAGTACCGCACTCCGACGATGTCCGGTCGGCCTTAACACCGACATGACTAGAGTACCCGCTCAAAAGGTCCATAACTATAGATCCGACCGTTGGATCGCTCTAAAATTTTTTTCACGACTTTCCGGAGGCTGTTTTACTTGGAGTAGCGTGGAATCAGAACCGCACTCCGACGATGTCCGGTCGGGCCTTAACCCGACATGACTAGAGTACCGGCTCAAAAGGTCCATAACTATAGATCCGACCGTTGGATCGCTCTAAAATTTTTTCACGAGTTTCCGGAGGCTGTTTTACTTGGAGTAGCGTGAATCAGAACCGCACTCCGACGATGTCCGGTCGGGCCTTACCACGACATGACTAGAGTACCGGCTCAAAAGGTCCATAACAATAGATCCGACCGTTGGATCGCTATAAAAGTTTTTTCACGAGTTTCCGGAGGCTGTTTTACTTGGAGTAGCGTGGAATCAGTACCGCACTCCGACGATGCCCAGTCGGACCTTACCACCGACATGACTAGAGTACCGGTAAAAAGGTCCATAACAATAGATCCGACCGTTGGATCGCTCTAAAATTTTTTCACGAGTTTCCGGAGCTGTTTTACTTGGAGTAGCGTGGAATCAGTACCGCACTCCGACGATGTCCGGTCGGCCTTAACACCGACAGACTAGAGTACCCTCAAAAGGTCCATAACTATAGATCCGACCGTTGGATCGCTCTAAAATTTTTTTCACGAGTTTCCGGAGGCTGTTTTACTTGGAGTAGCGTGTAATCAGAACCGCACTCCGACGATGTCCGGTCGGGCCTTACCACCGACATGACTAGAGTACCGGCTCAAAAGGTCCATAACAATAGATCCGACCGTTGGATCGCTATAAAATTTTTTCACGAGTTTTCGGAGGCTGTTTTACTTGGAGTAGCGTGGAATCAGTACCACTCCGACGATGCCCAGTCGGACCTTACCCGACATGACTAGAGTACCGGTAAAAAGGTCCATAACAATAGATCCGACCGTTGGATCGCTCTAAAATTTTTTCACGAGTTTCCGGAAGCTGTTTTACTTGGAGTAGCGTGGAATCAGTACCGCACTCCGACGATGTCCGGTCGGCCTTACCACCGACATGACTAGAGTACCCGCTCAAAAGGTCCATAACAATAGATCCGACCGTTGGATCGCTCTAAAATTTTTTTCACGAGTTTCGGAGGCTGTTTTACTTGGAGTAGCGTGGAATCAGAACCGCACTCCGACGATGTCCGGTCGGGCCTTACCACCGACATGACTAGAGTACCCGCTCAAAAGGTCCATAACTATAGATCCGACCGTTGGATCGCTCTAAAATTTTTTTCACGAGTTTCCGGAGGCTGTTTTACTTGGAGTAGCGTGGAATCAAACCGCACTCCGACGATGTCCGGTCGGGCCTTACCACCGACATGACTAGAGTACCGGCTCAAAAGGTCCATAACAATAGATCCGACCGTTGGATCGCTCTAAAATTTTTTCACGAGTTTTTCGAGGCTGTTTTACTTGGAGTAGCGTGGAATCAGTACCGCACTCCGACGATGCCCAGTCGGACCTTACACCGACATGACTAGAGTACCGGTAAAAAGGTCCATAACAATAGATCCGACCGTTGGATCGCTCTAAAATTTTTTTCACGAGTTTCCGGAGGCTGTTTTACTTGGAGTAGCGTGGAATCAGAACCGCACTCCGACGATGTCCGGTCGGCCTTACCACCGACATGACTAGAGTACCCCTCAAAAGGTCCATAACTATAGATCCGACCGTTGGATCGCTCTAAAATTTTTTTCACGAGTTTCGGAGGCTGTTTTACTTGGAGTAGCGTGGAATCAGTACCGCACTCCGACGATGTCCGGTCGGGCCTTACCACCGACATGACTAGAGTACCGGCTCAAAAGGTCCATAACAATAGATCCGACCGTTGGATCGCTATAAAAGTTTTTTCACGAGTTTCCAGGCTGTTTTACTTGGAGTAGCGTGGAATCAGTACCGCACTCCGACGATGCCCAGTCGGCCTTACCACCGACATGACTAGAGTACCGGTAAAAAGGTCCATAACAATAGATCCGACCGTTGGATCGCTCTAAAATTTTTTTCACGAGTTTCCGGAGGCTGTTTTACTTGGAGTAGCGTGGAATCAGTACCGCACTCCGACGATGTCCGGTCGGGCCTTACCACCGACATGACTAGAGTACCGGCTCAAAAGGTCCATAACAATAGATCCGACCGTTGGATCGCTCTAAAATTTTTTTCACGAGTTTCCGGAGGCTGTTTTACTTGGAGTAGCGTGGAATCAGTACCGCACTCCGACGATGTCCGTCGGGCCTTAACACCGACATGACTAGAGTACCCGCTCAAAAGGTCCATAACTATAGATCCGACCGTTGGATCGGTCTAAAATTTTTTTCACGACTTTCCGGAGCTGTTTTACTTCGAGTAGCGTGTAATCAGAACCGCACTCCGACGCTGTCCGGTCGGGCCTTACCACCGACATGACTAGAGTACCGGCTCAAAAGGTCCATAACAATAGATCCGACCGTTGGATCGCTAAAAAGTTTTTTTCACGAGTTTTCGGAGGCTGTTTTACTTCGAGTAGCGTGGAATCAGTAACGTACTCCGACGATGCCCAGTCGGACCTTACCACCGACATGACTAGAGTACCGGGTAAAAAGGTCCATAACAGTAGATCCGACCGTTGGATCGCTCTAAAAATTTTTTCACGATTTTCCGGAAGCTGTTTTACTTGGAGTAGCGTGGAATCAGTACCGCACTCCGACGATGTCCGTCGGGCCTTACACCGACAGGAGTAGAGTACCCGCTCAAAAGGTCCATAACTATAGATCCGACCGTTGGATCGGTCTAAAATTTTTTTCACGACTTTCCGGAGGCTGTTTTACTTGGAGTAGCGTGTAATCAGAACCGCACTCCGACGCTGTCCGTCGGGCCTTACCACCGACATGACTAGAGTACCGCTCAAAAGGTCCATAACAATAGATCCGACCGTTGGATCGCTATAAAAGTTTTTTCACGAGTTTTCGGAGGCTGTTTTACTTGGAGTAGCGTGGAATCAGTACCGCACTCCGACGATGCCCAGTCGGACCTTACCACCGACATGACTAGAGTACCGGTAAAAAGGTCCATAACATAGATCCGACCGTTGGATCGCTCTAAAATTTTTTCACGAGTTTCCGGAAGCTGTTTTACTTGGAGTAGCGTGGAATCAGTACCGCACTCCGACGATGTCCGGTCGGGCCTTAACACCGACAGGAGTAGAGTACCCGCTCAAAAGGTCCATAACTATAGATCCGACCGTTGGATCGGTCTAAAATTTTTTCACGACTTTCGGAGGCTGTTTTACTTGAGTAGCGTGGAATCAGAACCGCACTCCGACGATGCCGTCGGACCTTACCACCGACATGACTAGAGTACCGGGTCAAAAGGTCCATAACAATAGATCCGACCGTTGGATCGCTATAAAAGTTTTTTCACGAGTTTCCGGAGGCTGTTTTACTTGGAGTAGCGTGGAATCAGTACCCCACTCCGACGATGCCGGTCGGACCTTACCACCGACATGACTAGAGTACCGGTCAAAAAGGTCCATAACAATAGATCCGACCGTTGGATCGCTCTAAAAGTTTTTTCACGAGTTTCCGGAGGCTGTTTTACTTGGAGTAGCGTGGAATCAGTACCGCACTCCGACGATGCCCAGTCGGACCTTACCACCGACATGACTAGAGTACCGGGTCAAAAGGTCCATAACATAGATCCGACCGTTGGATCGCTCTAAAATTTTTTTCACGAGTTTCCGGAGGCTGTTTTACTTGGAGTAGCGTGGAATCAGTACCGCACTCCGACGATGTCCGGTCGGGCCTTACACCGACATGACTAGAGTACCCGCTCAAAAGGTCCATAACAATAGATCCGACCGTTGGATCGCTCTAAAATTTTTTTCACGAGTTTCCGGAGGCTGTTTTACTTGGAGTAGCGTGGAATCAGAACCGCACTCCGACGATGTCCGGTCGGGCCTTAACACCGACATGACTAGAGTACCCGCTCAAAAGGTCCATAACAATAGATCCGACCGTTGGATCGCTCTAAAATTTTTTTCACGAGTTTCCGGAAGCTGTTTTACTTCGAGTAGCGTGAATCAGAACCGCACTCCGACGCTGTCCGGTCGGGCCTTACCACCGACATGACTAGAGTACCGGCTCAAAAGGTCCATAACAATAGATCCGACCGTTGGATCGCTATAAAATTTTTTTCACGAGTTTTCGGAGGCTGTTTTACTTGGAGTAGCGTGGAATCAGTACCGCACTCCGACGATGCCCAGTCGGACCTTACCACCGACATGACTAGAGTACCGGGTAAAAAGGTCCATAACAGTAGATCCGACCGTTGGATCGCTCTAAAATTTTTTTCACGAGTTCCGGAAGCTGTTTTACTTGGAGTAGCGTGGAATCAGTACCGCACTCCGACGATGTCCGGTCGGCCTTAACACCGACACGAGTAGAGTACCGTCAAAAAGTCCATAACTATAGATCCGACCGTTGGATCGCTCTAAAATTTTTTTCACGATTTTCCGGAGGCTGTTTTACTTTGAGTAGCGTGTAATCAGAACCGCACTCCGACGATGTCCGGTCGGGCCTTACCACCGACATGACTAGAGTACCGGCTCAAAAGGTCCATAACAATAGATCCGACCGTTGGATCGCTATAAAAGTTTTTCACGAGTTTTCGAGGCTGTTTTACTTGGAGTAGCGTGGAATCAGTACCGCACTCCGACGATGCCCAGTCGACCTTACCACCGACATGACTAGAGTACCGGTAAAAAGGTCCATAACAATAGATCCGACCGTTGGATCGCTCTAAAATTTTTTTCACGAGTTTCCGGAAGCTGTTTTACTTGGAGTAGCGTGGAATCAGTACCGCACTCCGACGATGTCCGGTCGGGCCTCAACACCGATAGGAGTAGAGTATCCGCTCAAAAGGTCCATAACTATAGATCCGTACGTTGGATCGGTCTAAAATTTTTTTCACGACTTTCCGGGGGCTGTTTTACTTCGAGTAGCGTGTAATCAGAACAGCACTCCGACGATGTCCGGTCGGGCCTTAACACCGACATGAGTAGAGTACCCGCTCAAAAGGTCCATAACTATAGATCCGACCGTTGGATCAGTCTAAAATTTTTTTCACGACTTTCCGGAGGCTGTTTTACTTCGAGTAGCGTGTAATCAGAACCGCACTTCGACGCTGTCCGGTCGGGCCTTACCACCGACATGACTAGAGTACCGCTCAAAAGGTCCATAACAATAGATCCGACCGTTGGATCGCTATAAAAGTTTTTCACGAGTTTTCGGAGGCTGTTTTACTTGGAGTAGCGTGGAATCAGTACCGCACTCCGACGATGCCCAGTCGGACCTTACCCCGACATGACTAGAGTACCGGTAAAAAGGTCCATAACAATAGATCCGACCGTTGGATCGCTCTAAAAATTTTTTCACGAGTTTCCGGAAGCTGTTTTACTTGGAGTAGCGTGGAATCAGTACCGCACTCCGACGATGTCCGGTCGGCCTTAACACCGACACGAGTAGAGTACCCGCTCAAAAGGTCCATAACTATAGATCCGACCGTTGGATCGGTCTAAAATTTTTTTCACGACTTTCCGGAGGCTGTTTTACTTCGAGTAGCGTGTAATCAGAACCGCACTCCGACGCTGTCCGGTCGGGCCTTACCACCGACATGACTAGAGTACCGCTCAAAAGGTCCATAACAATAGATCCGACCGTTGGATCGCTATAAAAGTTTTTTCACGAGTTTTCGGAGGCTGTTTTACTTGGAGTAGCGTGGAATCAGTACCGCACTCCGACGATGCCCAGTCGGACCTTACCACCGACATGACTAGAGTACCGGTAAAAAGGTCCATAACAATAGATCCGACCGTTGGATCGCTCTAAAATTTTTTCACGAGTTTCCGGAAGCTGTTTTACTTGGAGTAGCGTGGAATCAGTACCGCACTCCGACGATGTCCGTCGGCCTTAACACCGACATGAGTAGAGTACCGGCTCAAAAGGTCCATAACTATAGATCCGACCGTTGGATCGTCTAAAATTTTTTTCACGACTTTCCGGAGGCTGTTTTACTTCGAGTAGCGTGTAATCAGAACCGCACTCCGACGCTGTCCGGTCGGCCTTACCACCGACATGACTAGAGTACCGGCTCAAAAGGTCCATAACAATAGATCCGACCGTTGGATCGCTATAAAAGTTTTTTCACGAGTTTCGGAGGCTGTTTTACTTGGAGTAGCGTGGAATCAGTACCGCACTCCGACGATGCCCAGTCGGACCTTACCACGACATGACTAGAGTACCGGTAAAAAGGTCCATAACAATAGATCCGACCGTTGGATCGCTCTAAAATTTTTTTCACGAGTTTCCGGAAGCTGTTTTACTTGGAGTAGCGTGGAATCAGTACCGCACTCCGACGATGTCCGGTCGGCCTTAACACCGACATGAGAGTACCCGCTCAAAAGGTCCATAACTATAGATCCGACCGTTGGATCGCTCTAAAATTTTTTTCACGACTTTCCGGAGCTGTTTTACTTGGAGTAGCGTGTAATCAGAACCGCACTCCGACGATGTCCGTCGGGCCTTAACACCGACATGACTAGAGTACCGGCTCAAAAGGTCCATAACAATAGATCCGACCGTTGGATCGCTAAAATTTTTTTCACGAGTTTCCGGAGGCTGTTTTACTTTGAGTAGCGTGGAATCAGTACCCGCACTCCGACGATGTCCGGTCGGGCCTTACCACGACATGACTAGAGTACCGCTCAAAAGGTCCATAACAAAGATCCGACCGTTGGTCGCATTAAAAGGTCCATAACTGTAGATCCGATCGTGGGATCGGTCTAAAATTTTTTCACGAGTTTCCGAGGCTGTTTTACTTGGAGTAGCGTGGAATCAGTACCGCACTCCGACGATGTCCGGTCGGACCTTAACACCGACATGACTAGAGTACCCGCTCAAAAGGTCCATAACTATAGATCCGACCGTTGGATCGCTCTAAAATTTTTTTCACGAGTTTCCGAAGCTGTTTTACTTGGAGTAGCGTGGAATCAGTACCGCACTCCGACGATGTCCGTCGGGCCTTAACACCGACATGACTAGAGTACCCGCTCAAAAGGTCCATAACTATAGATCCGACCGTTGGATCGGTCTAAAATTTTTTCACGACTTTCCGGAGGCTGTTTTACTTCGAGTAGCGTGGAATCAGTACCCCACTCCGACGATGCCAGTCGGACCTTACCACGACATGACTAGAGTACCGGCTCAAAAGGTCCATAACAATAGATCCGACCGTTGGATCGCTATAAAAGTTTTTTCACGAGTTTCCGGAGGCTGTTTTACTTGGAGTAGCGTGGAATCAGTACCCACTCCGACGATGCCAGTCGGACCTTACCACCGACATGACTAGAGTACCGGGTAAAAAGGTCCATAACAGTAGATCCGACCGTTGGATCGCTCTAAAATTTTTTTCACGAGTTTCCGAAGCTGTTTTACTTGGAGTAGCGTGGAATCAGTACCGCACTCCGACGATGTCCGGTCGGGCCTTAACACCGACAGGAGTAGAGTACCGGCTCAAAAGGTCCATAACTATAGATCCGACCGTTGGATCGGTCTAAAATTTTTTCACGACTTTCCGGAGGCTGTTTTACTTCGAGTAGCGTGTAATCAGAACCGCACTCCGACGCTGTCCGGTCGGCCTTACCACCGACATGACTAGAGTACCGGCTCAAAAGGTCCATAACAATAGATCCGACCGTTGGATCGCTATAAAAGTTTTTTCACGAGTTTTCCGGAGGCTGTTTTACTTGGAGTAGCGTGGAATCAGTACCGCACTCCGACGATGCCCAGTCGGACCTTACCGCCGACATGACTAGAGTACCGGTAAAAGGTCCATAACAATAGATCCGACCGTTGGATCGCTCTAAAATTTTTTTCACGAGTTTCCGGAAGCTGTTTTACTTGGAGTAGCGTGGAATCAGTACCGCACTCCGACGATGTCCGGTCGGGCCTTAACACACGACAGAGTAGAGTACCCGCTCAAAAGGTCCATAACTATAGATCCGACCGTTGGATCGGTCTAAAATTTTTTTCACGACTTTCCGGAGGCTGTTTTACTTCGAGTAGCGTGTAATCAGAACCGCACTCCGACGGTGTCCGGTCGGGCCTTAACACCGACATGACTAGAGTACCCGCTCAAAAGGTCCATAACATAGATCCGACCGTTGGATCGCTCTAAAATTTTTTTCACGAGTTTCCGAGGCTGTTTTACTTTGAGTAGCGTGGAATCAGAACCGCACTCCGACGATGTCCGGTCGGCCTTACCACGACATGACTAGAGTACCGGCCAAAAGGTCCATAAAATAGATCCGATCGCATAAAAAGGTCCATAACTATAGATCCGACCGTTGGATCGCTCTAAAATTTTTTCACGAGTTTCCGGAGGCTGTTTTACTTGGAGTAGCGTGGAATCAGTACCGCACTCCGACGATGTCCGGTCGGGCCTTAACCCGACATGACTAGAGTACCCGCTCAAAAGGTCCATAACAATAGATCCGACCGTTGGATCGCTCTAAAATTTTTTTCACGAGTTTCCGGAGGCTGTTTTACTTGGAGTAGCGTGGAATCAGTACCGCACTCCGACGATGTCCGGTCGGGCCTTACCACCGACATGACTAGAGTACCGCTCAAAAGGTCCATAACTATAGATCCGACCGTTGGATCGCTCTAAAATTTTTTTCACGAGTTTTCGGAGGCTGTTTTACTTGAGTAGCGTGGAATCAGAACCGCACTCCGACCTGTCCGGTCGGGCCTTACCATCGACATGACTAGAGTACCGGCTCAAAAGGTCATAAATAGATCCGACCGTTGGTCGCAAAAAGGTCCATAACAGTAGATCCGACCGTGGATCGGTCTAAAATTTTTTCACGACTTTCCGGAGGCTGTTTTACTTGGAGTAGCGTGGAATCAGTACCGCACTCCGACGATGTCCGGTCGGCCTTAACCGCCGACATGACTAGAGTACCGGCTCAAAAAGGTCCATAACAATAGATCCGACCGTTGGATCGCTCTAAAATTTTTTTCACGAGTTTCCGGAAGCTGTTTTACTTGGAGTAGCGTGGAATCAGTACCGCACTCCGACGGTGTCCGGTCGGGCCTTAACACCGACAGGCGTAGAGTACCCGCTCAAAAGGTCCATAACTATAGATCCGACCGTTGGATCGGTCTAAAAATTTTTTCACGACTTTCCGGAGGCTGTTTTACTTGGAGTAGCGTGGAATCAGAACCGCACTCAACGATGCCAGTCGGACCTTACCACGGACATGACTAGAGTACCGGGTCAAAAGGTCCATAACAATAGATCCGACCGTTGGATCGCTATAAAAGTTTTTTCACGAGTTTCCGGAGGCTGTTTTACTTGGAGTAGCGTGGAATCAGTACCCACTCCGACGATGCCCAGTCGGACCTTACCACCGACATGACTAGAGTACCGGGTAAAAAGGTCCATAACAATAGATCCGACCGTTGGATCGCTCTAAAATTTTTTTCACGAGTTTCCGGAAGCTGTTTTACTTGGAGTAGCGTGGAATCAGTACCGCACTCCGACGATGTCCGGTCGGGCCTTAACACCGACATGAGTAGAGTACCGGCTCAAAAGGTCCATAACTATAGATCCGACCGTTGGATCGGTCTAAAATTTTTTTCACGACTTTCCGGAGGCTGTTTTACTTCGAGTAGCGTGTAATCAGAACCGCACTCCGACGCTGTCCGGTCGGGCCTTAACACCGACATGACTAGAGTACCGCTCAAAAGGTCCATAACAATAGATCCGACCGTTGGATCGCTCTAAAAGTTTTTTCACGAGTTTTCGGAGGCTGTTTTACTTGGAGTAGCGTGGAATCAGTACCGCACTCCGACGATGCCAGTCGGACCTTACCACCGACATGACTAGAGTACCGGGTAAAAAGGTCCATAACAATAGATCCGACCGTTGGATCGCTCTAAAATTTTTTTCACGAGTTTCCGGAAGCTGTTTTACTTGGAGTAGCGTGGAATCAGTACCGCACTCCGACGATGTCCGGTCGGGCCTTAACACCGACATGAGTAGAGTACCGGCTCAAAAGGTCCATAACTATAGATCCGACCGTTGGATCGGTCTAAAATTTTTTTCACGACTTTCCGGAGGCTGTTTTACTTCGAGTAGCGTGTAATCAGAACCGCACTCCGACGCTGTCCGTCGGGCCTTACCACCGACATGACTAGAGTACCGGCTCAAAAGGTCCATAACAATAGATCCGACCGTTGGATCGCTATAAAAGTTTTTTCACGAGTTTCCGGAGGCTGTTTTACTTGGAGTAGCGTGGAATCAGTACCCCACTCCGAACGATGCCAGTCGGACCTTACCACGGACACGACTAGAGTACCGGGTAAAAAGGTCCATAACAATAGATCCGACCGTTGGATCGCTCTAAAATTTTTTTCACGAGTTTCCGGAAGCTGTTTTACTTGGAGTAGCGTGGAATCAGTACCGCACTCCGACGATGTCCGGTCGGGCCTTAACACCGACAGAGTAGAGTACCGGGTCAAAAGGTCCATAACATAGATCCGACCGTTGGATCGCTCTAAAATTTTTTCACGAGTTTCCGGAGGCTGTTTTACTTGGAGTAGCGTGGAATCAGAACCGCACTCCGACGATGTCCGGTCGGGCCTTACCACCGACATGACTAGAGTACCGGGTAAAAAGGTCCATAACAATAGATCCGACCGTTGGATCGCTCTAAAATTTTTTTCACGAGTTTCCGGAAGCTGTTTTACTTGGAGTAGCGTGGAATCAGTACCGCACTCCGACGATGTCCGGTCGGGCCTTAACACCGACATGACTAGAGTACCCGCTCAAAAGGTCCATAACTATAGATCCGACCGTTGGATCGCTCTAAAATTTTTTTCACGACTTTCCGGAGGCTGTTTTACTTGGAGTAGCGTGGAATCAGAACCGCACTCCGACGATGTCCGGTCGGGCCTTACCACCGACATGACTAGAGTACCGGCTCAAAAGGTCCATAACAATAGATCCGACCGTTGGATCGCTATAAAAGTTTTTTCACGAGTTTCCGGAAGCTGTTTTACTTGGAGTAGCGTGGAATCAGTACCGCACTCCGACGATGTCCGGTCGGGCCTTACCACCGACATGACTAGAGTACCGCTAAAAAGGTCCATAACTATAGATCCGACCGTTGGATCGCTCTAAAAATTTTTTCACGAGTTTTCGGAGGCTGTTTTACTTGGAGTAGCGTGGAATCAGAACCGCACTCCGACGATGTCCGGTCGGGCCTTACCACCGACATGACTAGAGTACCGGCTCAAAAGGTCCATAACAATAGATCCGACCGTTGGATCGTCTAAAATTTTTTTCACGACTTTCCGGAGGCTGTTTTACTTGGAGTAGCGTGTAATCAGAACCGCACTCCGACGATGTCCGGTCGGGCCTTACCACCGACATGACTAGAGTACCGCCTCAAAAGGTCCATAACAATAGATCCGACCGTTGGATCGCTATAAAATTTTTTTCACGAGTTTTGGAGGCTGTTTTACTTGGAGTAGCGTGGAATCAGTACCGCACTCCGACGATGCCAGTCGGACCTTACCACCGACATGACTAGAGTACCGGGTAAAAAGGTCCATAACAATAGATCCGACCGTTGGATCGCTCTAAAATTTTTTTCACGAGTTTCCGGAAGCTGTTTTACTTGGAGTAGCGTGGAATCAGTACCGCACTCCGACGATGCCCGGTCGGACCTTACCACCGACATGACTAGAGTACCGGTCAAAAGGTCCATAACAATAGATCCGACCGTTGGATCGCTATAAAATTTTTTCACGAGTTTCCGGAAGCTGTTTTACTTGGAGTAGCGTGGAATCAGTACCGCACTCCGACGATGTCCGTCGGGCCTTACACCGACATGACTAGAGTACCGCTCAAAAGGTCCATAACAATAGATCCGACCGTTGGATCGCTCTAAAATTTTTTTCACGAGTTTCCGGAGGCTGTTTTACTTGGAGTAGCGTGGAATCAGTACCGCACTCCGACGATGTCCGGTCGGGCCTTACCACCGACATGACTAGAGTACCGGCTCAAAAGGTCCATAACAATAGATCCGACCGTTGGATCGCTCTAAAATTTTTTTCACGAGTTTTCGGAGGCTGTTTTACTTGGAGTAGCGTGGAATCAGTACCGCACTCCGACGATGCCGGTCGGACCTTACCACCGACATGACTAGAGTACCGGCTCAAAAGGTCCATAACAATAGATCCGACCGTTGGATCGCTATAAAAGTTTTTTCACGAGTTTTCGGAGGCTGTTTTACTTGGAGTAGCGTGGAATCAGTACCGACTCCGACGATGCCCAGTCGGACCTTACCGCCGACATGACTAGAGTACCGGGTAAAAAGGTCCATAACAGTAGATCCGACCGTTGGATCGCTCTAAAATTTTTTTCACGAGTTTCCGGAAGCTGTTTTACTTGGAGTAGCGTGGAATCAGTACCGCACTCCGACGATGCCGGTCGGGCCTTAACACCGACATGAGTAGAGTACCGGCTCAAAAGGTCCATAACTATAGATCCGACCGTTGGATCGGTCTAAAATTTTTTTCACGACTTTCCGGAGGCTGTTTTACTTCGAGTAGCGTGTAATCAGAACCGCACTCCGACGCTGTCCGGTCGGGCCTTACCACGACATGACTAGAGTACCGGCTCAAAAGGTCCATAACAATAGATCCGACCGTTGGATCGCTATAAAAGTTTTTTCACGAGTTTCCGGAGGCTGTTTTACTTGGAGTAGCGTGGAATCAGTACCCCACTCCAACGATGCCAGTCGGACCTTACCACGACATGACTAGAGTACCGGTAAAAAGGTCCATAACAATAGATCCGACCGTTGGATCGCTCTAAAATTTTTTTCACGAGTTTCCGGAAGCTGTTTTACTTGGAGTAGCGTGGAATCAGTACCGCACTCCGACGATGTCCGGTCGGGCCTTAACACCGACAGGAGTAGAGTACCCGCTCAAAAGGTCCATAACTATAGATCCGACCGTTGGATCGGTCTAAAATTTTTTTCACGACTTTCCGGAGGCTGTTTTACTTCGAGTAGCGTGTAATCAGAACCGCACTCCGACGCTGTCCGGTCGGGCCTTACCACCGACATGACTAGAGTACCGGCTCAAAAGGTCCATAACAATAGATCCGACCGTTGGATCGCTATAAAAGTTTTTTCACGAGTTTTCGGAGGCTGTTTTACTTGGAGTAGCGTGGAATCAGTACCGCACTCCGACGATGCCCAGTCGGACCTTACCGCCGACATGACTAGAGTACCGGGTAAAAAGGTCCATAACAGTAGATCCGACCGTTGGATCGCTCTAAAATTTTTTTCACGAGTTTCCGGAAGCTGTTTTACTTGGAGTAGCGTGGAATCAGTACCGCACTCCGACGATGCCGGTCGGGCCTTAACACCGACATGAGTAGAGTACCGGCTCAAAAGGTCCATAACTATAGATCCGACCGTTGGATCGGTCTAAAATTTTTTTCACGACTTTCCGGAGGCTGTTTTACTTCGAGTAGCGTGTAATCAGAACCGCACTCCGACGCTGTCCGGTCGGGCCTTACCACCGACATGACTAGAGTACCGGCTCAAAAGGTCCATAACAATAGATCCGACCGTTGGATCGCTATAAAAGTTTTTTCACGAGTTTCCGGAGGCTGTTTTACTTGGAGTAGCTTGGAATCAGTACCCCACTCCAACGATGCCAGTCGGACCTTACCACGGACACGACTAGAGTACCGGGTAAAAAGGTCCATAACAATAGATCCGACCGTTGGATCGCTCTAAAATTTTTTTCACGAGTTTCCGGAAGCTGTTTTACTTGGAGTAGCGTGGAATCAGTACCGCACTCCGACGATGTCCGGTCGGGCCTTAACACCGACATGAGTAGAGTACCCGCTCAAAAGGTCCATAACTATAGATCCGACCGTTGGATCGGTCTAAAATTTTTTTCACGACTTTCCGGAGGCTGTTTTACTTCGAGTAGCGTGTAATCAGAACCGCACTCCGACGCTGTCCGGTCGGGCCTTACCACCGACATGACTAGAGTACCGGCTCAAAAGGTCCATAACAATAGATCCGACCGTTGGATCGCTATAAAAGTTTTTTCACGAGTTTCCGAGGCTGTTTTACTTGGAGTAGCTTGGAATCAGTACCCCACTCCAACGATGCCAGTCGGACCTTACCACGGACACGACTAGAGTACCGGGTAAAAAGGTCCATAACAATAGATCCGACCGTTGGATCGCTATAAAATTTTTTCACGAGTTTCCGGAGGCTGTTTTACTTGGAGTAGCGTGGAATCAGTACCCCACTCCGACGATGCCAGTCGGACCTTACCACCGACACGACTAGAGTACCGGGTAAAAAGGTCCATAACATAGATCCGACCGTTGGATCGCTCTAAAATTTTTTTCACGAGTTTCCGGAAGCTGTTTTACTTGGAGTAGCGTGGAATCAGTACCGCACTCCGACGATGTCCGGTCGGGCCTTAACACCGACATGAGTAGAGTACCGGCTCAAAAGGTCCATAACTATAGATCCGACCGTTGGATCGGTCTAAAATTTTTTTCACGACTTTCCGGAGGCTGTTTTACTTCGAGTAGCGTGTAATCAGAACCGCACTCCGACGCTGTCCGGTCGGGCCTTACCACCGACATGACTAGAGTACCGGCTCAAAAGGTCCATAACAATAGATCCGACCGTTGGATCGCTATAAAAGTTTTTCACGAGTTTTCGGAGGCTGTTTTACTTGGAGTAGCGTGGAATCAGTACCGCACTCCGACGATGCCCAGTCGGACCTTACACCGACATGACTAGAGTACCGGGTAAAAAGGTCCATAACAATAGATCCGACCGTTGGATCGCTCTAAAATTTTTTTCACGAGTTTCCGGAAGCTGTTTTACTTGGAGTAGCGTGGAATCAGTACCGCACTCCGACGATGTCCGGTCGGGCCTTAACACCGACATGAGTAGAGTACCCGCTCAAAAGGTCCATAACTATAGATCCGACCGTTGGATCGGTCTAAAATTTTTTTCACGACTTTCCGGAGGCTGTTTTACTTCGAGTAGCGTGTAATCAGAACCGCACTCCGACGCTGTCCGGTCGGGCCTTACCACGACATGACTAGAGTACCGGCTCAAAAGGTCCATAACAATAGATCCGACCGTTGGATCGCTATAAAAGTTTTTTCACGAGTTTCCGGAGGCTGTTTTACTTGGAGTAGCGTGGAATCAGTACCGCACTCCAACGATGCCAGTCGGACCTTACCACGGACACGACTAGAGTACCGGGTAAAAAGGTCCATAACAATAGATCCGACCGTTGGATCGCTCTAAAATTTTTTTCACGAGTTTCCGGAAGCTGTTTTACTTGGAGTAGCGTGGAATCAGTACCGCACTCCGACGATGTCCGGTCGGGCCTTAACACCGACATGAGTAGAGTACCCGCTCAAAAGGTCCATAACTATAGATCCGACCGTTGGATCGTCTAAAATTTTTTTCACGACTTTCCGGAGGCTGTTTTACTTCGAGTAGCGTGTAATCAGAACCGCACTCCGACGCTGTCCGGTCGGCCTTACCACCGACATGACTAGAGTACCGGCTCAAAAGGTCCATAACAATAGATCCGACCGTTGGATCGCTATAAAAGTTTTTTCACGAGTTTCCGGAGGCTGTTTTACTTGGAGTAGCGTGGAATCAGTACCGCACTCCGACGATGTCCGGTCGGGCCTTAACACCGACATGAGTAGAGTACCGGCTCAAAAGGTCCATAACTATAGATCCGACCGTTGGATCGGTCTAAAATTTTTTCACGACTTTCCGGAGGCTGTTTTACTTCGAGTAGCGTGTAATCAGAACCGCACTCCGACGCTGTCCGGTCGGGCCTTACCACCGACATGACTAGAGTACCGGCTCAAAAGGTCCATAACAATAGATCCGACCGTTGGATCGCTATAAAAGTTTTTCACGAGTTTTCGGAGGCTGTTTTACTTGGAGTAGCGTGGAATCAGTACCGCACTCCGACGATGCCCAGTCGGACCTTACACCGACATGACTAGAGTACCGGGTAAAAAGGTCCATAACAATAGATCCGACCGTTGGATCGCTCTAAAATTTTTTTCACGAGTTTCCGGAAGCTGTTTTACTTGGAGTAGCGTGGAATCAGTACCGCACTCCGACGATGTCCGGTCGGGCCTTAACACCGACAGAGTAGAGTACCCGCTCAAAAGGTCCATAACTATAGATCCGACCGTTGGATCGTCTAAAATTTTTTTCACGACTTTCCGGAGGCTGTTTTACTTCGAGTAGCGTGTAATCAGAACCGCACTCCGACGCTGTCCGGTCGGGCCTTACCAGCGACATGACTAGAGTACCGGCTCAAAAGGTCCATAACAATAGATCCGACCGTTGGATCGCTATAAAAGTTTTTTCACGAGTTTCCGGAGGCTGTTTTACTTGGAGTAGCGTGGAATCAGTACCGCACTCCAACGATGCCAGTCGGACCTTACCACGGACACGACTAGAGGCCGGGTAAAAAGGTCCATAACAATAGATCCGACCGTTGGATCGCTCTAAAATTTTTTTCACGAGTTTCCGGAAGCTGTTTTACTTGGAGTAGCGTGGAATCAGTACCGCACTCCGACGATGTCCGGTCGGGCCTTAACACCGACAGGAGTAGAGTACCCGCTCAAAAGGTCCATAACTATAGATCCGACCGTTGGATCGTCTAAAATTTTTTTCACGACTTTCCGGAGGCTGTTTTACTTCGAGTAGCGTGTAATCAGAACCGCACTCCGACGCTGTCCGGTCGGGCCTTACCACCGACATGACTAGAGTACCGGCTCAAAAGGTCCATAACAATAGATCCGACCGTTGGATCGCTATAAAAGTTTTTTCACGAGTTTCCGGAGGCTGTTTTACTTGGAGTAGCGTGGAATCAGTACCGCACTCCGACGATGTCCGGTCGGGCCTTAACACCGACAGGAGTAGAGTACCGGCTCAAAAGGTCCATAACTATAGATCCGACCGTTGGATCGGTCTAAAATTTTTTTCACGACTTTTCGGAGGCTGTTTTACTTCGAGTAGCGTGTAATCAGAACCGCACTCCGACGCTGTCCGGTCGGGCCTTACCACCGACATGACTAGAGTACCGCTCAAAAGGTCCATAACAATAGATCCGACCGTTGGATCGCTATAAAAGTTTTTCACGAGTTTTCGGAGGCTGTTTTACTTGGAGTAGCGTGGAATCAGTACCGCACTCCGACGATGCCCAGTCGGACCTTACACCGACATGACTAGAGTACCGGGTAAAAAGGTCCATAACAATAGATCCGACCGTTGGATCGCTCTAAAATTTTTTTCACGAGTTTCCGGAAGCTGTTTTACTTGGAGTAGCGTGGAATCAGTACCGCACTCCGACGATGTCCGGTCGGACCTTAACACCGACAGGAGTAGAGTACCCGCTCAAAAGGTCCATAACTATAGATCCGACCGTTGGATCGTCTAAAATTTTTTTCACGACTTTCCGGAGGCTGTTTTACTTCGAGTAGCGTGTAATCAGAACCGCACTCCGACGCTGTCCGGTCGGGCCTTACCACCGACATGACTAGAGTACCGGCTCAAAAGGTCCATAACAATAGATCCGACCGTTGGATCGCTATAAAAGTTTTTTCACGAGTTTCCGAAGCTGTTTTACTTGGAGTAGCGTGGAATCAGTACCGCACTCCGACGATGCCAGTCGGACCTTACCACGGACACGACTAGAGTACCGGGTAAAAAGGTCCATAACACTAGATCCGACCGTTGGATCGCTCTAAAATTTTTTTCACGAATTTCCGGAAGCTGTTTTACATGGAGTAGCGTGGAATCAGTACCGCACTCCGACGATGTCCGGTCGGGCCTTAACACCGACAGGAGTAGAGTACCCGCTCAAAAGGTCCGTAACTATAGATCCGACCGTTGTATCGGTCTAAAATTTTTTCACGACTTTCCGGAGGCTGTTTTACTTCGAGTAGCGTGTAATCATAACCGCACTCCGACGCTGTGCGGTCGGGCCTTACCACCGCCATGACTAGAGTACTGGCTCAAAAGGTCCCTAACAATAGATCCGACCTTTGGATCGCTATAAAAGTTTTTTTCACGAATTTCCGGAAGCTATTTTACATGGAGTAGCGTGGAATCAGTACCGTACTCCGACGATGCCCAGTCGGACCTTACACCGACATGACTAGAGTACCGGTAAAAAGGTCCATAACAATAGATCCGACCGTTGGATCGCTCTAAAATTTTTTTCACGAGTTTCCGAAGCTGTTTTACTTGGAGTAGCGTGGAATCAGTACCGCACTCCGACGATGTCCGGTCGGACCTTAACACCGACAGAGTAGAGTACCCGCTCAAAAGGTCCATAACTATAGATCCGACCGTTGGATCGGTCTAAAATTTTTTTCACGACTTTTCGGAGGCTGTTTTACTTCGAGTAGCGTGTAATCAGAACCGCACTCCGACGCTGTCCGGTCGGCCTTACCACCGACATGACTAGAGTACCGGCTCAAAAGGTCCATAACAATAGATCCGACCGTTGGATCGCTATAAAAGTTTTTTCACGAGTTTCCGGAGGCTGTTTTACTTGGAGTAGCGTGGAATCAGTACCGCACTCCGACGATGTCCGGTCGGGCCTTAACACCGACATGACTAGAGTACCGGCTCAAAAGGTCCATAACTATAGATCCGACCGTTGGATCGGTCTAAAATTTTTTTCACGACTTTCCGGAGGCTGTTTTACTTGGAGTAGCGTGTAATCAGAACCGCACTCCGACGCTGTCCGGTCGGGCCTTACCACCGACATGACTAGAGTACCGGCTCAAAAGGTCCATAACAATAGATCCGACCGTTGGATCGCTATAAAAGTTTTTTCACGAGTTTTCGGAGGCTGTTTTACTTGGAGTAGCGTGGAATCAGTACCGCACTCCGACGATGCCAGTCGGACCTTACCACCGACATGACTAGAGTACCGGTAAAAAGGTCCATAACAATAGATCCGACCGTTGGATCGCTCTAAAATTTTTTTCACGAGTTTCCGGAAGCTGTTTTACTTGGAGTAGCGTGGAATCAGTACCGCACTCCGACGATGTCCGGTCGGACCTTAACACCGACATGAGTAGAGTACCGCTCAAAAGGTCCATAACTATAGATCCGACCGTTGGATCGGTCTAAAATTTTTTTCACGACTTTTCGGAGGCTGTTTTACTTGGAGTAGCGTGTAATCAGAACCGCACTCCGACGCTGTCCGGTCGGGCCTTACCACGACATGACTAGAGTACCGGCTCAAAAGGTCCATAACAATAGATCCGACCGTTGGATCGCTATAAAAGTTTTTTCACGAGTTTCCGAAGCTGTTTTACTTGGAGTAGCGTGGAATCAGTACCGCACTCCGACGATGCCAGTCGGACCTTACCACGGACATGACTAGAGTACCGGGTAAAAAGGTCCATAACAATAGATCCGACCGTTGGATCGCTCTAAAATTTTTTTCACGAGTTTCCGGAAGCTGTTTTACTTGGAGTAGCGTGGAATCAGTACCGCACTCCGACGATGTCCGGTCGGGCCTTAACACCGACATGAGTAGAGTACCGGCTCAAAAGGTCCATAACTATAGATCCGACCGTTGGATCGCTCTAAAATTTTTTTCACGACTTTCCGGAGGCTGTTTTACTTGGAGTAGCGTGGAATCAGTACCCCACTCCGACGATGCCGTCGGACCTTACCACCGACATGACTAGAGTACCGGGTAAAAAGGTCCATAACAATAGATCCGACCGTTGGATCGCTATAAAATTTTTTTCACGAGTTTCCGGAGGCTGTTTTACTTGGAGTAGCGTGGAATCAGTACCGCACTCCGACGATGTCCGGTCGGGCCTTAACACCGACATGACTAGAGTACCGGCTCAAAAGGTCCATAACTATAGATCCGACCGTTGGATCGGTCTAAAATTTTTTTCACGAGTTTTCGGAGGCTGTTTTACTTGGAGTAGCGTGGAATCAGTACCGCACTCCGACGATGCCCAGTCGGACCTTACCACCGACATGACTAGAGTACCGGGTAAAAAGGTCCATAACAATAGATCCGACCGTTGGATCGCTATAAAAGTTTTTTCACGAGTTTTCGAAGGCTGTTTTACTTGGAGTAGCGTGGAATCAGTACCCCACTCCGACGATGCCAGTCGGACCTTACCACCGACATGACTAGAGTACCGGGTAAAAAGGTCCATAACATAGATCCGACCGTTGGATCGCTCTAAAATTTTTTTCACGAGTTTCCGGAAGCTGTTTTACTTGGAGTAGCGTGGAATCAGTACCGCACTCCGACGATGTCCGGTCGGGCCTTAACACCGACATGAGTAGAGTACCCGCTCAAAAGGTCCATAACTATAGATCCGACCGTTGGATCGGTCTAAAATTTTTTTCACGACTTTCCGGAGGCTGTTTTACTTCGAGTAGCGTGTAATCAGAACCGCACTCCGACGCTGTCCGGTCGGGCCTTACCACCGACATGACTAGAGTACCGGCTCAAAAGGTCCATAACAATAGATCCGACCGTTGGATCGCTATAAAAGTTTTTTCACGAGTTTTCGGAGGCTGTTTTACTTGGAGTAGCGTGGAATCAGTACCCCACTCCGACGATGCCAGTCGGACCTTACCACGGACACGACTAGAGTACCGGGTAAAAAGGTCCATAACAATAGATCCGACCGTTGGATCGCTCTAAAATTTTTTTCACGAGTTTCCGGAAGCTGTTTTACTTGGAGTAGCGTGGAATCAGTACCGCACTCCGACGATGTCCGGTCGGGCCTTAACACCGACAGGAGAGTACCCCGCTCAAAAGGTCCATAACTATAGATCCGACCGTTGGATCGGTCTAAAATTTTTTTCACGACTTTCCGGAGGCTGTTTTACTTCGAGTAGCGTGTAATCAGAACCGCACTCCGACGCTGTCCGGTCGGGCCTTACCACCGACATGACTAGAGTACCGGCTCAAAAGGTCCATAACAATAGATCCGACCGTTGGATCGCTATAAAAGTTTTTTCACGAGTTTCGGAGGCTGTTTTACTTGGAGTAGCGTGGAATCAGTACCGCACTCCGACGATGCCAGTCGGACCTTACCGCGACATGACTAGAGTACCGGTAAAAAGGTCCATAACAATAGATCCGACCGTTGGATCGCTCTAAAATTTTTTTCACGAGTTTCCGGAAGCTGTTTTACTTGGAGTAGCGTGGAATCAGTACCGCACTCCGACGATGTCCGGTCGGGCCTTAACACCGACAGGAGTAGAGTACCCGCTCAAAAGGTCCATAACTATAGATCCGACCGTTGGATCGGTCTAAAATTTTTTTCACGACTTTCCGGAGGCTGTTTTACTTGGAGTAGCGTGGAATCAGTACCGCACTCCGACGATGCCAGTCGGACCTTACCACGGACATGACTAGAGTACCGGTAAAAAGGTCCATAACAATAGATCCGACCGTTGGATCGCTCTAAAATTTTTTCACGAGTTTTCGGAAGCTGTTTTACTTGGAGTAGCGTGGAATCAGTACCGCACTCCGACGATGTCCGGTCGGCCTTAACACCGACATGAGTAGAGTACCCGCTCAAAAGGTCCATAACTATAGATCCGACCGTTGGATCGGTCTAAAATTTTTTTCACGACTTTCCGGAGGCTGTTTTACTTCGAGTAGCGTGTAATCAGAACCGCACTCCGACGCTGTCCGGTCGGGCCTTACCACCGACATGACTAGAGTACCGGCTCAAAAGGTCCATAACAATAGATCCGACCGTTGGATCGCTATAAAAGTTTTTTCACGAGTTTCCGGAGGCTGTTTTACTTGGAGTAGCGTGGAATCAGTACCCCACTCCGACGATGCCAGTCGGACCTTACCACGACATGACTAGAGTACCGGGTAAAAAGGTCCATAACAATAGATCCGACCGTTGGATCGCTCTAAAATTTTTTTCACGAGTTTCCGGAAGCTGTTTTACTTGGAGTAGCGTGGAATCAGTACCGCACTCCGACGATGTCCGGTCGGGCCTTAACACCGACAGAGTAGAGTACCCGCTCAAAAGGTCCATAACTATAGATCCGACCGTTGGATCGCTCTAAAATTTTTTCACGACTTTCCGGAGGCTGTTTTACTTGGAGTAGCGTGGAATCAGTACCCCACTCCGACGATGCCAGTCGGACCTTACCACGACATGACTAGAGTACCGGTAAAAAGGTCCATAACAATAGATCCGACCGTTGGATCGCTCTAAAATTTTTTTCACGACTTTCCGGAAGCTGTTTTACTTGGAGTAGCGTGGAATCAGTACCCCACTCCGACGATGCCAGTCGGACCTTACCACGACACGACTAGAGTACCGGGTAAAAAGGTCCATAACAATAGATCCGACCGTTGGATCGCTCTAAAATTTTTTTCACGAGTTTCCGGAAGCTGTTTTACTTGGAGTAGCGTGGAATCAGTACCGCACTCCGACGATGCCCAGTCGGACCTTACCGCCGACATGACTAGAGTACCGGTAAAAAGGTCCATAACATAGATCCGACCGTTGGATCGCTCTAAAATTTTTTTCACGAGTTTCCGGAAGCTGTTTTACTTGGAGTAGCGTGGAATCAGTACCGCACTCCGACGATGTCCGGTCGGGCCTTAACACCGACAGGAGTAGAGTACCCGCTCAAAAGGTCCATAACTATAGATCCGACCGTTGGATCGGTCTAAAATTTTTTTCACGACTTTCCGGAGGCTGTTTTACTTCGAGTAGCGTGTAATCAGAACCGCACTCCGACGCTGTCCGGTCGGGCCTTACCACCGACATGACTAGAGTACCGGCTCAAAAGGTCCATAACAATAGATCCGACCGTTGGATCGCTATAAAAGTTTTTTCACGAGTTTTCGGAGGCTGTTTTACTTGGAGTAGCGTGGAATCAGTACCGCACTCCGACGATGCCCAGTCGGACCTTACCGCCGACATGACTAGAGTACCGGGTAAAAAGGTCCATAACAGTAGATCCGACCGTTGGATCGCTCTAAAATTTTTTTCACGAGTTTCCGGAAGCTGTTTTACTTGGAGTAGCGTGGAATCAGTACCGCACTCCGACGATGTCCGGTCGGGCCTTAACCCCGACATGAGTAGAGTACCCGCTAAAAAGGTCCATAACTATAGATCCGACCGTTGGATCGGTCTAAAATTTTTTCACGACTTTCCGGAGGCTGTTTTACTTCGAGTAGCGTGTAATCAGAACCGCACTCCGACGCTGTCCGGTCGGGCCTTACCACCGACAATGACTAGAGTACCGGCTCAAAAGGTCCATAACAATAGATCCGACCGTTGGATCGCTATAAAAGTTTTTTCACGAGTTTTCGGAGGCTGTTTTACTTGGAGTAGCGTGGAATCAGTACCGCACTCCGACGATGCCAGTCGGACCTTACCACCGACATGACTAGAGTACCGGTAAAAAGGTCCATAACAGTAGATCCGACCGTTGGATCGCTCTAAAATTTTTTTCACGAGTTTCCGGAGGCTGTTTTACTTGGAGTAGCGTGGAATCAGTACCGCACTCCGACGATGTCCGGTCGGGCCTTAACACCGACAGGAGTAGAGTACCCGCTCAAAAGGTCCATAACTATAGATCCGACCGTTGGATCGGTCTAAAATTTTTTTCACGACTTTCCGGAGGCTGTTTTACTTGGAGTAGCGTGGAATCAGTACCCCACTCCGACGATGCCGGTCGGACCTTACCACGGACACGACTAGAGTACCGGGTAAAAAGGTCCATAACAATAGATCCGACCGTTGGATCGCTATAAAAGTTTTTTCACGAGTTTCCGGAGGCTGTTTTACTTGGAGTAGGTTGGAATCAGTACCCCACTCCAACGATGCCAGTCGGACCTTACCACGGACACGACTAGAGTACCGGGTAAAAAGGTCCATAACAATAGATCCGACCGTTGGATCGCTCTAAAATTTTTTCACGAGTTTCCGGAAGCTGTTTTACTTGGAGTAGCGTGGAATCAGTACCGCACTCCGACGATGCCCAGTCGGACCTTACCACCGACATGACTAGAGTACCGGGTAAAAAGGTCCATAACAGTAGATCCGACCGTTGGATCGCTCTAAAATTTTTTTCACGAGTTTCCGGAAGCTGTTTTACTTGGAGTAGCGTGGAATCAGTACCGCACTCCGACGATGTCCGGTCGGGCCTTACCACCGACATGACTAGAGTACCGCCTCAAAAGGTCCATAACAATAGATCCGACCGTTGGATCGCTAAAATTTTTTTCACGAGTTTCCGGAGGCTGTTTTACTTCGAGTAGCGTGTAATCAGAACCGCACTCCGACGCTGTCCGGTCGGGCCTTACCACCGACATGACTAGAGTACCGGCTCAAAAGGTCCATAACAATAGATCCGACCGTTGGATCGCTATAAAAGTTTTTTCACGAGTTTTCGGAGGCTGTTTTACTTGGAGTAGCGTGGAATCAGTACCGCACTCCGACGATGCCCAGTCGGACCTTACCGCCGACATGACTAGAGTACCGGGTAAAAAGGTCCATAACAGTAGATCCGACCGTTGGATCGCTCTAAAATTTTTTTCACGAGTTTCTGGAAGCTGTTTTACTTGGAGTAGCGTTGAATCAGTACCGCACTCCGACGATGTCCGGTCGGGCCTGAACACCGACAAGAGTAGAGTACCCGCTAAAAAGGTCCATAACTATAGATCCGACCGTTGGATCGGTCTAAAATTTTTTTCACGACTTTCCGGAGGCTGTTTTACTTCGAGTACCGTGTAATCAGAACTGCACTTCGACATTGTCCGGTCGGGCCTTACCACCGACATGACTAGTGTACCGTCGCAAAAGGCCCATAACAATAGATCCGACCGTTGGATCGCTATAAAAGTTTTTTCACGAGTTTTCGGAGGCTGTTTTACTTGGAGTAGCGTGGAATCAGTACCGCCTCCGACGATGCCAGTCGGACCTTACCACCGACATGACTAGAGTACCGGGTAAAAAGGTCCATAACAGTAGATCCGACCGTTGGATCGCTCTAAAATTTTTTTCACGAGTTTCCGGAAGCTGTTTTACTTGGAGTAGCGTGGAATCAGTACCGCACTCCGACGATGTCCGGTCGGGCCTTAACACCGACATGAGTAGAGTACCCGCTCAAAAGGTCCATAACTATAGATCCGACCGTTGGATCGGTCTAAAATTTTTTTCACGACTTTCCGGAGGCTGTTTTACTTGGAGTAGCGTGGAATCAGTACCCCACTCCGACGATGCCGGTCGGACCTTACCACGGACATGACTAGAGTACCGGGTAAAAAGGTCCATAACAATAGATCCGACCGTTGGATCGCTATAAAAGTTTTTTCACGAGTTTCCGGAGGCTGTTTTACTTGGAGTAGCGTTGGAATCAGTACCGCACTCCAACGATGCCAGTCGGACCTTACCACGGACACGACTAGAGTACGGGTAAAAAGGTCCATAACAATAGATCCGACCGTTGGATCGCTCTAAAATTTTTTCACGAGTTTCCGGAAGCTGTTTTACTTGGAGTAGCGTGGAATCAGTACCGCACTCCGACGATGCCCAGTCGGACCTTACCACCGACATGACTAGAGTACCGGGTAAAAAGGTCCATAACATAGATCCGACCGTTGGATCGCTCTAAAATTTTTTTCACGAGTTTCCGGAAGCTGTTTTACTTGGAGTAGCGTGGAATCAGTACCGCACTCCGACGATGTCCGGTCGGGCCTTACCACCGACATGACTAGAGTACCGCCTCAAAAGGTCCATAACAATAGATCCGACCGTTGGATCGCTCTAAAATTTTTTTCACGAGTTTTCGGAGGCTGTTTTACTTCGAGTAGCGTGTAATCAGAACCGCACTCCGACGCTGTCCGGTCGGGCCTTACCACCGACATGACTAGAGTACCGGCTCAAAAGGTCCATAACAATAGATGCGACCGTTGGATCGCTCTAAAATTTTTTTCACGAGTTTCCGGAAGCTGTTTTACTTGGAGTAGCGTGGAATCAGTACCGCACTCCGACGATGCCCAGTCGGACCTTACCGCCGACATGACTAGAGTACCGGGTAAAAAGGTCCATACCAGTAGATCCAACCGTTGGATCGCTCTAAAATTTTTTACACGAGTTTCCGGAAGCTGTTTTACATGGAGTAGCATGGAATCAGTACCGCACTCTAACGATGTCCGGTCGGGCCTTAACACCGACAAGAGTAGAGTACCCGCTCAAAAGGTCCATAACTATAGATCCGACCGTTGGATCGGTCTAAAATTTTTTTCACGACTTTCCGGAGGCTGTTTTACTTCGAGTAGCGTGTAATCAGAACCGCCCTCCGACGCTGTCCGGTCGGGCCTTACCACCGCCATGACTAGAGTACCGGCTCAAAAGGTCCATAACAATAGATCCGACCGTTGGATCGCTATAAAAGTTTTTTCACGAGTTTCCGGAGGCTGTTTTACTTGGAGTAGCGTGGAATCAGTACCCACTCCAACGATGCCAGTCGGACCTTACCACGGACACGACTAGAGGCCCGGTAAAAAGGTCCATAACAATAGATCCGACCGTTGGATCGCTCTAAAATTTTTTTCACGAGTTTCCGAAGCTGTTTTACTTGGAGTAGCGTGGAATCAGTACCGCACTCCGACGATGTCCGGTCGGGCCTTTACACCGACAGAGTAGAGTACCCGCTCAAAAGGTCCATAACTATAGATCCGACCGTTGGATCGGTCTAAAATTTTTTTCACGACTTTCCGGAGGCTGTTTTACTTCGAGTAGCGTGTAATCAGAACCGCACTCCGACGCTGTCCGGTCGGGCCTTACCACCGACATGACTAGAGTACCGGCTCAAAAGGTCCATAACAATAGATCCGACCGTTGGATCGCTATAAAAGTTTTTTCACGAGTTTTCGGAGGCTGTTTTACTTGGAGTAGCGTGGAATCAGTACCGCACTCCGACGATGCCAGTCGGACCTTACCGCCGACATGACTAGAGTACCGGGTAAAAAGGTCCATAACAATAGATCCGACCGTTGGATCGCTCTAAAATTTTTTTCACGAGTTTCCGGAAGCTGTTTTACTTGGAGTAGCGTGGAATCAGTACCGCACTCCGACGATGCCGGTCGGGCCTTAACACCGACATGAGTAGAGTACCGGCTCAAAAGGTCCATAACTATAGATCCGACCGTTGGATCGGTCTAAAATTTTTTTCACGACTTTCCGGAGGCTGTTTTACTTCGAGTAGCGTGTAATCAGAACCGCACTCCGACGCTGTCCGGTCGGGCCTTACCACCGACATGACTAGAGTACCGGCTCAAAAGGTCCATAACAATAGATCCGACCGTTGGATCGCTATAAAAGTTTTTTCACGAGTTTCCGAGGCTGTTTTACTTGGAGTAGCTGGAATCAGTACCCCACTCCAACGATGCCAGTCGGACCTTACCACGGACACGACTAGAGGGCCGGTAAAAAGGTCCATAACAATAGATCCGACCGTTGGATCGCTCTAAAATTTTTTTCACGAGTTTCCGGAAGCTGTTTTACTTGGAGTAGCGTGGAATCAGTACCGCACTCCGACGATGTCCGGTCGGGCCTTAACACCGACAGGAGTAGAGTACCCGCTCAAAAGGTCCATAACTATAGATCCGACCGTTGGATCGGTCTAAAATTTTTTTCACGACTTTCCGGAGGCTGTTTTACTTGGAGTAGCGTGGAATCAGTACCGCACTCCGACGATGTCCGGTCGGACCTTACCACCGACATGACTAGAGTACCGGCTCAAAAGGTCCATAACAATAGATCCGACCGTTGGATCGCTCTATAAAATTTTTTTCACGAGTTTCCGGAGGCTGTTTTACTTGGAGTAGCGTGGAATCAGTACCGCACTCCGACGATGCCCAGTCGGACCTTACCGCCGACATGACTAGAGTACCGGGTAAAAAGGTCCATAACAATAGATCCGACCGTTGGATCGCTCTAAAATTTTTTTCACGAGTTTCCGGAAGCTGTTTTACTTGGAGTAGCGTGGAATCAGTACCGCACTCCGACGATGTCCGGTCGGGCCTTAACACCGACATGAGTAGAGTACCGCTCAAAAGGTCCATAACTATAGATCCGACCGTTGGATCGGTCTAAAATTTTTTTCACGACTTTCCGGAGGCTGTTTTACTTCGAGTAGCGTGTAATCAGAACCGCACTCCGACGCTGTCCGGTCGGGCCTTACCACCGACATGACTAGAGTACCGGCTCAAAAGGTCCATAACAATAGATCCGACCGTTGGATCGCTATAAAAGTTTTTTCACGAGTTTTCGGAGGCTGTTTTACTTGGAGTAGCGTGGAATCAGTACCGCACTCCGACGATGCCCAGTCGGACCTTACCACCGACATGACTAGAGTACCGGGTAAAAAGGTCCATAACAATAGATCCGACCGTTGGATCGCTCTAAAATTTTTTTCACGAGTTTCCGAAGCTGTTTTACTTGGAGTAGCGTGGAATCAGTACCGCACTCCGACGATGTCCGGTCGGGCCTTAACACCGACATGAGTAGAGTACCCGCTCAAAAGGTCCATAACTATAGATCCGACCGTTGGATCGGTCTAAAATTTTTTTCACGACTTTCCGGAGGCTGTTTTACTTCGAGTAGCGTGTAATCAGAACCGCACTCCGACGCTGTCCGGTCGGGCCTTACCACCGCATGACTAGAGTACCGGCTCAAAAGGTCCATAACAATAGATCCGACCGTTGGATCGCTATAAAAGTTTTTTCACGAGTTTTCGGAGGCTGTTTTACTTGGAGTAGCGTGGAATCAGTACCGTCACTCCGACGATGCCAGTCGGACCTTACCACGACATGACTAGAGTACCGGGTAAAAAGGTCCATAACAATAGATCCGACCGTTGGATCGCTCTAAAATTTTTTTCACGAGTTTCCGGAAGCTGTTTTACTTGGAGTAGCGTGGAATCAGTACCGCACTCCGACGATGTCCGGTCGGGCCTTAACACCGACATGAGTAGAGTACCGCTCAAAAGGTCCATAACTATAGATCCGACCGTTGGATCGGTCTAAAATTTTTTTCACGACTTTCCGGAGGCTGTTTTACTTGGAGTAGCTTGGAATCAGTACCCCACTCCGACGATGGTCGGACCTTACCACGGACACGACTAGAGTACCGGGTAAAAAGGTCCATAACAATAGATCCGACCGTTGGATCGCTATAAAAGTTTTTTCACGAGTTTCCGGAGGCTGTTTTACTTGGAGTAGCGTTGGAATCAGTACCCCACTCCAACGATGCCAGTCGGACCTTACCACGGACACGACTAGAGTACCGGTAAAAAGGTCCATAACAATAGATCCGACCGTTGGATCGCTCTAAAATTTTTTTCACGAGTTTCCGGAAGCTGTTTTACTTGGAGTAGCGTGGAATCAGTACCGCACTCCGACGATGCCCAGTCGGACCTTACCACCGACATGACTAGAGTACCGGGTAAAAAGGTCCATAACATAGATCCGACCGTTGGATCGCTCTAAAATTTTTTTCACGAGTTTCCGGAAGCTGTTTTACTTGGAGTAGCGTGGAATCAGTACCGCACTCCGACGATGTCCGGTCGGGCCTTACCACCGACATGACTAGAGTACCGGCTCAAAAGGTCCATAACAATAGATCCGACCGTTGGATCGCTCTAAAATTTTTTTCACGAGTTTCCGGAGGCTGTTTTACTTCGAGTAGCGTGTAATCAGAACCGCACTCCGACGCTGTCCGGTCGGGCCTTACCACCGACATGACTAGAGTACCGGCTCAAAAGGTCCATAACAATAGATCCGACCGTTGGATCGCTATAAAAGTTTTTTCACGAGTTTTCGGAGGCTGTTTTACTTGGAGTAGCGTGGAATCAGTACCGCACTCCGACGATGCCCAGTCGGACCTTACCACCGACATGACTAGAGTACCGGGTAAAAAGGTCCATAACAATAGATCCGACCGTTGGATCGCTCTAAAATTTTTTTCACGAGTTTCCGGAAGCTGTTTTACTTGGAGTAGCGTGGAATCAGTACCGCACTCCGACGATGTCCGGTCGGGCCTTACCCCGACATGAGTAGAGTACCGGCTCAAAAGGTCCATAACTATAGATCCGACCGTTGGATCGGTCTAAAATTTTTTTCACGAGTTTCCGGAGGCTGTTTTACTTCGAGTAGCGTGTAATCAGAACCGCACTCCGACGCTGTCCGGTCGGGCCTTACCACCGACATGACTAGAGTACCGGCTCAAAAGGTCCATAACAATAGATCCGACCGTTGGATCGCTATAAAAGTTTTTTCACGAGTTTTCGGAGGCTGTTTTACTTGGAGTAGCGTGGAATCAGTACCGCACTCCGACGATGCCAGTCGGACCTTACCACCGACATGACTAGAGTACCGGGTAAAAAGGTCCATAACAATAGATCCGACCGTTGGATCGCTCTAAAATTTTTTTCACGAGTTTCCGGAGGCTGTTTTACTTGGAGTAGCGTGGAATCAGTACCGCACTCCGACGATGTCCGGTCGGGCCTTAACACCGACATGACTAGAGTACCCGCTCAAAAGGTCCATAACTATAGATCCGACCGTTGGATCGCTCTAAAATTTTTTTCACGACTTTCCGGAGGCTGTTTTACTTGGAGTAGCGTGGAATCAGTACCCACTCCGACGATGCCGGTCGGACCTTACCACGGACATGACTAGAGTACCGGTAAAAAGGTCCATAACAATAGATCCGACCGTTGGATCGCTATAAAAGTTTTTTCACGAGTTTCCGGAGGCTGTTTTACTTGGAGTAGCGTGGAATCAGTACCCCACTCCGACGATGCCAGTCGGACCTTACCACGGACACGACTAGAGTACCGGGTAAAAAGGTCCATAACAATAGATCCGACCGTTGGATCGCTCTAAAATTTTTTTCACGAGTTTCCGGAGGCTGTTTTACTTGGAGTAGCGTGGAATCAGTACCGCACTCCGACGATGCCCAGTCGGACCTTACCACCGACATGACTAGAGTACCGGGTAAAAAGGTCCATAACAATAGATCCGACCGTTGGATCGCTCTAAAATTTTTTTCACGAGTTTCCGGAAGCTGTTTTACTTGGAGTAGCGTGGAATCAGTACCGCACTCCGACGATGTCCGGTCGGGCCTTACCACCGACATGACTAGAGTACCGGCTCAAAAGGTCCATAACAATAGATCCGACCGTTGGATCGCTCTAAAATTTTTTCACGAGTTTTCGGAGGCTGTTTTACTTCGAGTAGCGTGTAATCAGAACCGCACTCCGACGCTGTCCGGTCGGGCCTTACCACCGACATGACTAGAGTACCGGCTCAAAAGGTCCATAACAATAGATCCGACCGTTGGATCGCTATAAAAGTTTTTTCACGAGTTTCCGAGGCTGTTTTACTTGGAGTAGCGTGGAATCAGTACCGCACTCCGACGATGCCAGTCGGACCTTACCGCCGACATGACTAGAGTACCGGGTAAAAAGGTCCATAACAATAGATCCGACCGTTGGATCGCTCTAAAATTTTTTTCACGAGTTTCCGGAAGCTGTTTTACTTGGAGTAGCGTGGAATCAGTACCGCACTCCGACGATGTCCGGTCGGGCCTTAACACCGACATGAGTAGAGTACCGGCTCAAAAGGTCCATAACTATAGATCCGACCGTTGGATCGGTCTAAAAATTTTTTCACGACTTTCCGGAGGCTGTTTTACTTCGAGTAGCGTGTAATCAGAACCGCACTCCGACGCTGTCCGGTCGGGCCTTACCACCGACATGACTAGAGTACCGGCTCAAAAGGTCCATAACAATAGATCCGACCGTTGGATCGCTATAAAAGTTTTTTCACGAGTTTCCGGAGGCTGTTTTACTTGGAGTAGCGTGGAATCAGTACCCACTCCAACGATGCCAGTCGGACCTTACCACGGACACGACTAGAGTACCGGGTAAAAAGGTCCATAACAATAGATCCGACCGTTGGATCGCTCTAAAATTTTTTTCACGAGTTTCCGAAGCTGTTTTACTTGGAGTAGCGTGGAATCAGTACCGCACTCCGACGATGTCCGGTCGGGCCTTAACACCGACAGGAGTAGAGTACCGCTCAAAAGGTCCATAACTATAGATCCGACCGTTGGATCGGTCTAAAATTTTTTCACGACTTTCCGGAGGCTGTTTTACTTCGAGTAGCGTGTAATCAGAACCGCACTCCGACGCTGTCCGGTCGGGCCTTACCACCGACATGACTAGAGTACCGGCTCAAAAGGTCCATAACAATAGATCCGACCGTTGGATCGCTATAAAAGTTTTTTCACGAGTTTTCGGAGGCTGTTTTACTTGGAGTAGCGTGGAATCAGTACCGACTCCGACGATGCCCAGTCGGACCTTACCACCGACATGACTAGAGTACCGGGTAAAAAGGTCCATAACAATAGATCCGACCGTTGGATCGCTCTAAAATTTTTTTCACGAGTTTCCGGAAGCTGTTTTACTTGGAGTAGCGTGGAATCAGTACCGCACTCCGACGATGTCCGGTCGGGCCTTAACACCGACAGAGTAGAGTACCGGCTCAAAAGGTCCATAACTATAGATCCGACCGTTGGATCGGTCTAAAATTTTTTTCACGACTTTCCGGAGGCTGTTTTACTTCGAGTAGCGTGTAATCAGAACCGCACTCCGACGCTGTCCGGTCGGGCCTTACCACCGACATGACTAGAGTACCGGCTCAAAAGGTCCATAACAATAGATCCGACCGTTGGATCGCTATAAAAGTTTTTTCACGAGTTTCCGGAGGCTGTTTTACTTGGAGTAGCGTGGAATCAGTACCCCACTCCAACGATGCCAGTCGGACCTTACCACGGACACGACTAGAGGGCCGGTAAAAAGGTCCATAACAATAGATCCGACCGTTGGATCGCTCTAAAATTTTTTTCACGAGTTTCCGGAAGCTGTTTTACTTGGAGTAGCGTGGAATCAGTACCGCACTCCGACGATGTCCGGTCGGGCCTTAACACCGACATGAGTAGAGTACCGGCTCAAAAGGTCCATAACTATAGATCCGACCGTTGGATCGGTCTAAAATTTTTTTCACGACTTTCCGGAGGCTGTTTTACTTCGAGTAGCGTGTAATCAGAACCGCACTCCGACGCTGTCCGGTCGGCCCTTACCACCGACATGACTAGAGTACCGGCTCAAAAGGTCCATAACAATAGATCCGACCGTTGGATCGCTATAAAAGTTTTTTCACGAGTTTTCGGAGCTGTTTTACTTGGAGTAGCGTGGAATCAGTACCCCACTCCGACGATGCCCAGTCGGACCTTACCACCGACATGACTAGAGTACCGGGTAAAAAGGTCCATAACAATAGATCCGACCGTTGGATCGCTCTAAAATTTTTTTCACGAGTTTCCGAAGCTGTTTTACTTGGAGTAGCGTGGAATCAGTACCGCACACGACGATGTCCGGTCGGGCCTTAACACCGACATGAGTAGAGTACCGGCTCAAAAGGTCCATAACTATAGATCCGACCGTTGGATCGGTCTAAAAATTTTTTCACGACTTTCCGGAGGCTGTTTTACTTCGAGTAGCGTGTAATCAGAACCGCACTCCGACGCTGTCCGGTCGGGCCTTACCACCGACATGACTAGAGTACCGGCTCAAAAGGTCCATAACAATAGATCCGACCGTTGGATCGCTATAAAAGTTTTTTTCACGAGTTTCCGGAGGCTGTTTTACTTGGAGTAGCTTGGAATCAGTACCCCACTCCAACGATGCCAGTCGGACCTTACCACGACACGACTAGAGTACCGGGTAAAAAGGTCCATAACAATAGATCCGACCGTTGGATCGCTCTAAAATTTTTTTCACGAGTTTCCGGAAGCTGTTTTACTTGGAGTAGCGTGGAATCAGTACCGCACTCCGACGATGTCCGTCGGGCCTTAACACCGACATGAGTAGAGTACCGGCTCAAAAGGTCCATAACTATAGATCCGACCGTGGATCGGTCTAAAATTTTTTTCACGACTTTCCGGAGGCTGTTTTACTTCGAGTAGCGTGTAATCAGAACCGCACTCCGACGCTGTCCGGTCGGGCCTTACCACCGACATGACTAGAGTACCGGCTCAAAAGGTCCATAACAATAGATCCGACCGTTGGATCGCTATAAAAGTTTTTTCACGAGTTTCCGGAGGCTGTTTTACTTGGTAGCTTGGAATCAGTACCCCACTCCAACGATGCCAGTCGGACCTTACCACGGACACGACTAGAGGGCCGGGTAAAAAGGTCCATAACAATAGATCCGACCGTTGGATCGCTCTAAAATTTTTTCACACGAGTTTCCGGAGGCTGTTTTACTTGGAGTAGCGTGGAATCAGTACCGCACTCCGAACGATGCCGGTCGGACCTTACCACGGACATGACTAGAGTACCGGGTCAAAAGGTCCATAACAATAGATCCGACCGTTGGATCGCTATAAAATTTTTTTCACGAGTTTCGGAGGCTGTTTTACTTGGAGTAGCGTGGAATCAGTACCCCACTCCGACGATCCAGTCGGACCTTACCACGACATGACTAGAGTACCGGGTAAAAAGGTCCATAACAATAGATCCGACCGTTGGATCGCTCTAAAATTTTTTTCACGAGTTTCCGGAAGCTGTTTTACTTGGAGTAGCGTGGAATCAGTACCGCACTCCGACGATGTCCGGTCGGGCCTTAACACCGACATGAGTAGAGTACCGGCTCAAAAGGTCCATAACATAGATCCGACCGTTGGATCGGTCTAAAAATTTTTTCACGACTTTCCGGAGGCTGTTTTACTTCGAGTAGCGTGTAATCAGAACCGCACTCCGACGCTGTCCGGTCGGGCCCTTACCACCGACATGACTAGAGTACCGCTCAAAAGGTCCATAACAATAGATCCGACCGTTGGATCGCTATAAAAGTTTTTCACACGAGTTTCCGGAGGCTGTTTTACTTGGAGTAGCGGGAATCAGTACCGACTCCGACGATGCCCAGTCGGACCTTACCACCGACATGACTAGAGTACCGGTAAAAAGGTCCATAACAATAGATCCGACCGTTGGATCGCTCTAAAATTTTTTTCACGAGTTTCCGGAAGCTGTTTTACTTGAGTAGCGTGGAATCAGTACCCGCACTCCGACGATGCCGGTCGGGCCTTAACACCGACATGAGTAGAGTACCGGCTCAAAAGGTCCATAACTATAGATCCGACCGTTGGATCGGTCTAAAATTTTTTTCACGACTTTCCGGAGGCTGTTTTACTTCGAGTAGCGTGTAATCAGAACCGCACTCCGACGCTGTCCGGTCGGGCCTTACCACCGACATGACTAGAGTACCGGCTCAAAAGGTCCATAACAATAGATCCGACCGTTGGATCGCTATAAAAGTTTTTTCACGAGTTTCCGGAGGCTGTTTTACTTGGAGTAGCTTGGAATCAGTACCCCACTCCAACGATGCCAGTCGGACCTTACCACGGACACGACTAGAGGCCGGTAAAAAGGTCCATAACAATAGATCCGACCGTTGGATCGCTCTAAAATTTTTTCACGAGTTTCCGGAAGCTGTTTTACTTGGAGTAGCGTGGAATCAGTACCGCACTCGACGATCCGACGATGTCGGTCGCGGCCTTAACACCGACTGGAGTAGAGTACCCGGCTCAAAAGGTCCATAACTATAGATCCGACCGTTGGATCGGTCTAAAATTTTTTTCACGACTTTCCGGAGGCTGTTTTACTTCGAGTAGCGTGTAATCAGAACCGCACTCCGACGCTGTCCGGTCGGGCCTTACCACCGACATGACTAGAGTACCGGCTCAAAAGGTCCATAACAATAGATCCGACCGTTGGATCGCTATAAAAGTTTTTTCACGAGTTTCCGGAGGCTGTTTTACTTGGAGTAGCTTGGAATCAGTACCCCACTCCAACGATGCCAGTCGGACCTTACCACGGACACGACTAGAGTACCGGTAAAAAGGTCCATAACAATAGATCCGACCGTTGGATCGCTCTAAAATTTTTTTCACGAGTTTCCGGAGCTGTTTTACTTGGAGTAGCGTGGAATCAGTACCGCACTCCGACGATG
>CM055354.1:391378-423576 GCA_029228515.1 Populus alba x Populus x berolinensis | reverse complement strand
AAGTAGCAGAAGCATACATGCTCAAGAGGGATCACCCGAAATTCAAAGGCAACTGAATTTCGGCAACCGGGCATCGAAGTCGGAATGCGCGAAACTCACCGAGTCAAAGCGTTTCGCCGTTTGCGGAAGAAGTCTGATGTAGAACAAGTAGCAGAAGCATACATGCTCAAGAGGGATCACCCGAAATTCAAAGGCAACTGAATTTCGGCAACCGGGGCATCGAAGTCGGAATGCCGCGAAACTCACCGAGTCAAAGCGTTTCGCGTTTGCGGAAGGAAGTCTGATGTAGAACAAGTAGCAGAAGCATACATGCTCAAGAGGGATCACCCGAAATTCAAAGGCAACTGAATTTCGGCAACCGGGGCATCGAAGTCGGAATGCCGCGAAACTCACCGAGTCAAAGCGTTTCGCCGTTTGCGGAAGAAGTCTGATGTAGAACAAGTAGCAGAAGCATACATGCTCAAGAGGGATCACCCGAAATTCAAAGGCAACTGAATTTCGGCAACCGGGGCATCGAAGTCGGAATGCCGCGAAACTCACCGAGTCAAAGCGTTTCGCGTTTGCGGAAGGAAGTCTGATGTAGAACAAGTAGCAGAAGCATACATGCTCAAGAGGGATCACCCGAAATTCAAAGGCAACTGAATTTCGGCAACCGGGGCATCGAAGTCGGAATGCGCGAAACTCACCGAGTCAAAGCGTTTCGCCGTTTGCGGAAGAAAGTCTGATGTAGAACAAGTAGCAGAAGCATACATGCTCAAGAGGGATCACCGAAATTCAAAGGCAACTGAATTTCGGCAACCGGGCATCGAAGTCGGAATGCCGCGAAACTCACCGAGTCAAAGCGTTTCGCCGTTTGCGGAAGAAGTCTGATGTAGAACAAGTAGCAGAAGCATACATGCTCAAGAGGGATCACCCGAAATTCAAAGGCAACTGAATTTCGGCAAACGGGGCATCGAAGTCGGAATGCCGCGAAACTCACCGAGTCAAAGCGTTTCGCCGTTTGCGGAAGAAAGTCTGATGTAGAACAAGTAGCAGAAGCATACATGCTCAAGAGGGATCACCCGAAATTCAAAGGCAACTGAATTTCGGCAACCGGGGCATCGAAGTCGGAATGCCGCGAAACTCACCGAGTCAAAGCGTTTCGCCGTTTGCGGAAGGAAGTCTGATGTAGAACAAGTAGCAGAAGCATACATGCTCAAGAGGGATCACCCGAAATTCAAAGGCAACTGAATTTCGGCAACCGGGGCATCGAAGTCGGAATGCCGCGAAACTCACCGAGTCAAAGCGTTTCGCTGTTTGCGGAAGAAGTCTGATGTAGAACAAGTAGCAGAAGCATACATGCTCAAGAGGGATCACCCAATTCAAAGGCAACTGAATTTCGGCAACCGGGGCATCGAAGTCGGAATGCCGCGAAACTCACCGAGTCAAAGCGTTTCGCCGTTTGCGGAAGAAGTCTGATGTAGAACAAGTAGCAGAAGCATACATGCTCAAGAGGGATCACCCGAAATTCAAAGGCAACTGAATTTCGGCAACCGGGGCATCGAAGTCGGAATGCCGCGAAACTCACCGAGTCAAAGCGTTTCGCCGTTTGCGGAAGAAGTCTGATGTAGAACAAGTAGCAGAAGCATACATGCTCAAGAGGGATCACCCGAAATTCAAAGGCAACTGAATTTCGGCAACGGGGCATCGAAGTCGGAATGCCGCGAAACTCACCGAGTCAAAGCGTTTCGCCGTTTGCGGAAGAGAAGTCTGATGTAGAACAAGTAGCAGAAGCATACATGCTCAAGAGGGATCACCGAAATTCAAAGGCAACTGAATTTCGGCAACGGGGCATCGAAGTCGGAATGCCGCGAAACTCACCGAGTCAAAGCGTTTCGCCGTTTGCGGAAGAAAGTCTGATGTAGAACAAGTAGCAGAAGCATACATGCTCAAGAGGGATCACCCGAAATTCAAAGGCAACTGAATTTCGGCAAACGGGGCGAATCGAAGTCGGAATGCCGCGAAACTCACCGAGTCAAAGCGTTTCGCCGTTTGCGGAAGAAAGTCTGATGTAGAACAAGTAGCAGAAGCATACATGCTCAAGAGGGATCACCCGAAATTCAAAGGCAACTGAATTTCGGCAACCGGGGCATCGAAGTCGGAATGCCGCGAAACTCACCGAGTCAAAGCGTTTCGCGTTTGCGAAAGTCTGTATGTAGAACAAGTAGCAGAAGCATACATGCTCAAGAGGGATCACCCGAAATTCAAAGGCAACTGAATTTCGGCAACCGGGGCATCGAAGTCGGAATGCCGCGAAACTCACCGAGTCAAAGCGTTTCGCGTTTGCGGAAGAAGTATGATGTAGAACAAGTAGCAGAAGCATACATGCTCAAGAGGGATCACCCGAAATTCAAAGGCAACTGAATTTCGGCAACCGGGGCATCGAAGTCGGAATGCCGCGAAACTCACCGAGTCAAAGCGTTTCGCCGTTTGCGGAAGAAGTCTGATGTAGAACAAGTAGCAGAAGCATACATGCTCAAGAGGGATCACCCGAAATTCAAAGGCAACTGAATTTCGGCAACCGGGGCATCGAAGTCGGAATGCCGCGAAACTCACCGAGTCAAAGCGTTTCGCCGTTTGCGGAAGGAAGTCTGATGTAGAACAAGTAGCAGAAGCATACATGCTCAAGAGGGATCACCCGAAATTCAAAGGCAACTGAATTTCGGCAACCGGGGCATCGAAGTCGGAATGCCGCGAAACTCACCGAGTCAAAGCGTTTCGCCGTTTGCGGAAGAAGTCTGATGTAGAACAAGTAGCAGAAGCATACATGCTCAAGAGGGATCACCCGAAATTCAAAGGCAACTGAATTTCGGCAACCGGGGCATCGAAGTCGGAATGCCGCGAAACTCACCGAGTCAAAGCGTTTCGCCGTTTGCGGAAGAAGTCTGATGTAGAACAAGTAGCAGAAGCATACATGCTCAAGAGGGATCACCCGAAATTCAAAGGCAACTGAATTTCGGCAACGGGGCATCGAAGTCGGAATGCCGCGAAACTCACCGAGTCAAAGCGTTTCGCCGTTTGCGGAAGAAGTCTGATGTAGAACAAGTAGCAGAAGCATACATGCTCAAGAGGGATCACCCGAAATTCAAAGGCAACTGAATTTCGGCAACCGGGCATCGAAGTCGGAATGCCGCGAAACTCACCGAGTCAAAGCGTTTCGCCGTTTGCGGAAGAAAGTCTGATGTAGAACAAGTAGCAGAAGCATACATGCTCAAGAGGGATCACCCGAAATTCAAAGGCAACTGAATTTCGGCAACCGGGGCATCGAAGTCGGAATGCCGCGAAACTCACCGAGTCAAAGCGTTTCGCCGTTTGCGGAAGAAGTCTGATGTAGAACAAGTAGCAGAAGCATACATGCTCAAGAGGGATCACCCGAAATTCAAAGGCAACTGAATTTCGGCAACCGGGGCATCGAAGTCGGAATGCCGCGAAACTCACCGAGTCAAAGCGTTTCGCCGTTTGCGGAAGAAAGTCTGATGTAGAACAAGTAGCAGAAGCATACATGCTCAAGAGGGATCACCCGAAATTCAAAGGCAACTGAATTTCGGCAACCGGGGCATCGAAGTCGGAATGCCGCGAAACTCACCGAGTCAAAGCGTTTCGCCTTTTGCGGAAGAAGTCTGATGTAGAACAAGTAGCAGAAGCATACATGCTCAAGAGGGATCACCCGAAATTCAAAGGCAACTGAATTTCGGCAACGGGGCATCGAAGTCGGAATGCCGCGAAACTCACCGAGTCAAAGCGTTTCGCCGTTTGCGGAAGAAGTCTGATGTAGAACAAGTAGCAGAAGCATACATGCTCAAGAGGGATCACCCGAAATTCAAAGGCAACTGAATTTCGGCAACCGGGGCATCGAAGTCGGAATGCCGCGAAACTCACCGAGTCAAAGCGTTTCGCCGTTTGCGGAAGAAGTCTGATGTAGAACAAGTAGCAGAAGCATACATGCTCAAGAGGGATCACCCGAAATTCAAAGGCAACTGAATTTCGGCAACCGGGGCATCGAAGTCGGAATGCCGCGAAACTCACCGAGTCAAAGCGTTTCGCCGTTTGCGGAAGAAGTCTGATGTAGAACAAGTAGCAGAAGCATACATGCTCAAGAGGGATCACCCGAAATTCAAAGGCAACTGAATTTCGGCAACCGGGGCATCGAAGTCGGAATGCCGCGAAACTCACCGAGTCAAAGCGTTTCGCGTTTGCGGAAGAAGTCTGATGTAGAACAAGTAGCAGAAGCATACATGCTCAAGAGGGATCACCCGAAATTCAAAGGCAACTGAATTTCGGCAACCGGGGCATCGAAGTCGGAATGCCGCGAAACTCACCGAGTCAAAGCGTTTCGCCGTTTGCGGAAGAAAGTCTGATGTAGAACAAGTAGCAGAAGCATACATGCTCAAGAGGGATCACCCGAAATTCAAAGGCAACTGAATTTCGGCAACCGGGGCATCGAAGTCGGAATGCCGCGAAACTCACCGAGTCAAAGCGTTTCGCCGTTTGCGGAAGAAGTCTGATGTAGAACAAGTAGCAGAAGCATACATGCTCAAGAGGGATCACCCGAAATTCAAAGGCAACTGAATTTCGGCAACCGGGGCATCGAAGTCGGAATGCCGCGAAACTCACCGAGTCAAAGCGTTTCGCCGTTTGCGGAAGAAGTCTGATGTAGAACAAGTAGCAGAAGCATACATGCTCAAGAGGGATCACCCGAAATTCAAAGGCAACTGAATTTCGGCAACCGGGGCATCGAAGTCGGAATGCCGCGAAACTCACCGAGTCAAAGCGTTTCGCCGTTTGCGGAAGAAGTCTGATGTAGAACAAGTAGCAGAAGCATACATGCTCAAGAGGGATCACCCGAAATTCAAAGGCAACTGAATTTCGGCAAACGGGGCATCGAAGTCGGAATGCCGCGAAACTCACCGAGTCAAAGCGTTTCGCCGTTTGCGGAAGAAGTCTGATGTAGAACAAGTAGCAGAAGCATACATGCTCAAGAGGGATCACCCGAAATTCAAAGGCAACTGAATTTCGGCAACGGGGCATCGAAGTCGGAATGCCGCGAAACTCACCGAGTCAAAGCGTTTCGCGTTTGCGGAAGAAGTCTGATGTAGAACAAGTAGCAGAAGCATACATGCTCAAGAGGGATCACCCGAAATTCAAAGGCAACTGAATTTCGGCAACCGGGGCATCGAAGTCGGAATGCCGCGAAACTCACCGAGTCAAAGCGTTTCGCCGTTTGCGGAAGAAGTCTGATGTAGAACAAGTAGCAGAAGCATACATGCTCAAGAGGGATCACCCGAAATTCAAAGGCAACTGAATTTCGGCAACGGGGCATCGAAGTCGGAATGCCGCGAAACTCACCGAGTCAAAGCGTTTCGCCGTTTGCGGAAGGAAGTCTGATGTAGAACAAGTAGCAGAAGCATACATGCTCAAGAGGGATCACCCGAAATTCAAAGGCAACTGAATTTCGGCAACGGGGCATCGAAGTCGGAATGCCGCGAAACTCACCGAGTCAAAGCGTTTCGCCGTTTGCGGAAGAAAGTCTGATGTAGAACAAGTAGCAGAAGCATACATGCTCAAGAGGGATCACCCGAAATTCAAAGGCAACTGAATTTCGGCAACCGGGGCATCGAAGTCGGAATGCCGCGAAACTCACCGAGTCAAAGCGTTTCGCCGTTTGCGGAAGAAGTCTGATGTAGAACAAGTAGCAGAAGCATACATGCTCAAGAGGGATCACCCGAAATTCAAAGGCAACTGAATTTCGGCAACGGGGCATCGAAGTCGGAATGCCGCGAAACTCACCGAGTCAAAGCGTTTCGCCGTTTGCGGAAGAAGTCTGATGTAGAACAAGTAGCAGAAGCATACATGCTCAAGAGGGATCACCCGAAATTCAAAGGCAACTGAATTTCGGCAACGGGGCATCGAAGTCGGAATGCCGCGAAACTCACCGAGTCAAAGCGTTTCGCCGTTTGCGGAAGAAAGTCTGATGTAGAACAAGTAGCAGAAGCATACATGCTCAAGAGGGATCACCCGAAATTCAAAGGCAACTGAATTTCGGCAACCGGGGCATCGAAGTCGGAATGCCGCGAAACTCACCGAGTCAAAGCGTTTCGCCGTTTGCGGAAGAAGTCTGATGTAGAACAAGTAGCAGAAGCATACATGCTCAAGAGGGATCACCCGAAATTCAAAGGCAACTGAATTTCGGCAACGGGGCATCGAAGTCGGAATGCCGCGAAACTCACCGAGTCAAAGCGTTTCGCCGTTTGCGGAAGAAGTCTGATGTAGAACAAGTAGCAGAAGCATACATGCTCAAGAGGGATCACCCGAAATTCAAAGGCAACTGAATTTCGGCAACCGGGGCATCGAAGTCGGAATGCCGCGAAACTCACCGAGTCAAAGCGTTTCGCCGTTTGCGGAAGAAGTCTGATGTAGAACAAGTAGCAGAAGCATACATGCTCAAGAGGGATCACCCGAAATTCAAAGGCAACTGAATTTCGGCAACCGGGGCATCGAAGTCGGAATGCCGCGAAACTCACCGAGTCAAAGCGTTTCGCCGTTTGCGGAAGGAAGTCTGATGTAGAACAAGTAGCAGAAGCATACATGCTCAAGAGGGATCACCCGAAATTCAAAGGCAACTGAATTTCGGCAACCGGGGCATCGAAGTCGGAATGCCGCGAAACTCACCGAGTCAAAGCGTTTCGCCGTTTGCGGAAGAAGTCTGATGTAGAACAAGTAGCAGAAGCATACATGCTCAAGAGGGATCACCCGAAATTCAAAGGCAACTGAATTTCGGCAACCGGGGCATCGAAGTCGGAATGCCGCGAAACTCACCGAGTCAAAGCGTTTCGCCGTTTGCGGAAGAAGTCTGATGTAGAACAAGTAGCAGAAGCATACATGCTCAAGAGGGATCACCCGAAATTCAAAGGCAACTGAATTTCGGCAACCGGGGCATCGAAGTCGGAATGCCGCGAAACTCACCGAGTCAAAGCGTTTCGCCGTTTGCGGAAAGAAGTCTGATGTAGAACAAGTAGCAGAAGCATACATGCTCAAGAGGGATCACCCGAAATTCAAAGGCAACTGAATTTCGGCAACCGGGGCATCGAAGTCGGAATGCCGCGAAACTCACCGAGTCAAAGCGTTTCGCCGTTTGCGGAAGAAGTCTGATGTAGAACAAGTAGCAGAAGCATACATGCTCAAGAGGGATCACCCGAAATTCAAAGGCAACTGAATTTCGGCAAACGGGGCATCGAAGTCGGAATGCCGCGAAACTCACCGAGTCAAAGCGTTTCGCCGTTTGCGGAAGAAGTCTGATGTAGAACAAGTAGCAGAAGCATACATGCTCAAGAGGGATCACCCGAAATTCAAAGGCAACTGAATTTCGGCAACCGGGGCATCGAAGTCGGAATGCCGCGAAACTCACCGAGTCAAAGCGTTTCGCCGTTTGCGGAAGAAGTCTGATGTAGAACAAGTAGCAGAAGCATACATGCTCAAGAGGGATCACCCGAAATTCAAAGGCAACTGAATTTCGGCAACCGGGCATCGAAGTCGGAATGCCGCGAAACTCACCGAGTCAAAGCGTTTCGCCGTTTGCGGAAGAAGTCTGATGTAGAACAAGTAGCAGAAGCATACATGCTCAAGAGGGATCACCCGAAATTCAAAGGCAACTGAATTTCGGCAACCGGGGCATCGAAGTCGGAATGCCGCGAAACTCACCGAGTCAAAGCGTTTCGCCGTTTGCGGAAGAAGTCTGATGTAGAACAAGTAGCAGAAGCATACATGCTCAAGAGGGATCACCCGAAATTCAAAGGCAACTGAATTTCGGCAACCGGGCATCGAAGTCGGAATGCCGCGAAACTCACCGAGTCAAAGCGTTTCGCCGTTTGCGGAAGAAGTCTGATGTAGAACAAGTAGCAGAAGCATACATGCTCAAGAGGGATCACCCGAAATTCAAAGGCAACTGAATTTCGGCAAACGGGGCATCGAAGTCGGAATGCCGCGAAACTCACCGAGTCAAAGCGTTTCGCCGTTTGCGGAAGAAGTCTGATGTAGAACAAGTAGCAGAAGCATACATGCTCAAGAGGGATCACCCGAAATTCAAAGGCAACTGAATTTCGGCAACCGGGGCATCGAAGTCGGAATGCCGCGAAACTCACCGAGTCAAAGCGTTTCGCCGTTTGCGGAAGAAGTCTGATGTAGAACAAGTAGCAGAAGCATACATGCTCAAGAGGGATCACCCGAAATTCAAAGGCAACTGAATTTCGGCAACCGGGGCATCGAAGTCGGAATGCCGCGAAACTCACCGAGTCAAAGCGTTTCGCCGTTTGCGGAAGAAGTCTGATGTAGAACAAGTAGCAGAAGCATACATGCTCAAGAGGGATCACCCGAAATTCAAAGGCAACTGAATTTCGGCAACCGGGGCATCGAAGTCGGAATGCCGCGAAACTCACCGAGTCAAAGCGTTTCGCCGTTTGCGGAAGAAGTCTGATGTAGAACAAGTAGCAGAAGCATACATGCTCAAGAGGGATCACCCGAAATTCAAAGGCAACTGAATTTCGGCAACCGGGGCATCGAAGTCGGAATGCCGCGAAACTCACCGAGTCAAAGCGTTTCGCCGTTTGCGGAAGAAGTCTGATGTAGAACAAGTAGCAGAAGCATACATGCTCAAGAGGGATCACCCGAAATTCAAAGGCAACTGAATTTCGGCAACCGGGGCATCGAAGTCGGAATGCCGCGAAACTCACCGAGTCAAAGCGTTTCGCCGTTTGCGGAAGGAAGTCTGATGTAGAACAAGTAGCAGAAGCATACATGCTCAAGAGGGATCACCCGAAATTCAAAGGCAACTGAATTTCGGCAACCGGGGCATCGAAGTCGGAATGCCGCGAAACTCACCGAGTCAAAGCGTTTCGCCGTTTGCGGAAGAAGTCTGATGTAGAACAAGTAGCAGAAGCATACATGCTCAAGAGGGATCACCCGAAATTCAAAGGCAACTGAATTTCGGCAACCGGGGCATCGAAGTCGGAATGCCGCGAAACTCACCGAGTCAAAGCGTTTCGCCGTTTGCGGAAGAAGTCTGATGTAGAACAAGTAGCAGAAGCATACATGCTCAAGAGGGATCACCCGAAATTCAAAGGCAACTGAATTTCGGCAACCGGGCATCGAAGTCGGAATGCCGCGAAACTCACCGAGTCAAAGCGTTTCGCCGTTTGCGGAGGAAGTCTGATGTAGAACAAGTAGCAGAAGCATACATGCTCAAGAGGGATCACCCGAAATTCAAAGGCAACTGAATTTCGGCAACCGGGGCATCGAAGTCGGAATGCCGCGAAACTCACCGAGTCAAAGCGTTTCGCCGTTTGCGGAAGGAAGTCTGATGTAGAACAAGTAGCAGAAGCATACATGCTCAAGAGGGATCACCCGAAATTCAAAGGCAACTGAATTTCGGCAACGGGGCATCGAAGTCGGAATGCCGCGAAACTCACCGAGTCAAAGCGTTTCGCCGTTTGCGGAAGAAGTCTGATGTAGAACAAGTAGCAGAAGCATACATGCTCAAGAGGGATCACCCGAAATTCAAAGGCAACTGAATTTCGGCAACCGGGGCATCGAAGTCGGAATGCCGCGAAACTCACCGAGTCAAAGCGTTTCGCCGTTTGCGGAAGAAAGTCTGATGTAGAACAAGTAGCAGAAGCATACATGCTCAAGAGGGATCACCCGAAATTCAAAGGCAACTGAATTTCGGCAACCGGGGCATCGAAGTCGGAATGCCGCGAAACTCACCGAGTCAAAGCGTTTCGCCGTTTGCGGAAGAAGTCTGATGTAGAACAAGTAGCAGAAGCATACATGCTCAAGAGGGATCACCCGAAATTCAAAGGCAACTGAATTTCGGCAACCGGGGCATCGAAGTCGGAATGCCGCGAAACTCACCGAGTCAAAGCGTTTCGCCGTTTGCGGAAGAAGTCTGATGTAGAACAAGTAGCAGAAGCATACATGCTCAAGAGGGATCACCCGAAATTCAAAGGCAACTGAATTTCGGCAACGGGGCATCGAAGTCGGAATGCCGCGAAACTCACCGAGTCAAAGCGTTTCGCCGTTTGCGGAAGAAAGTCTGATGTAGAACAAGTAGCAGAAGCATACATGCTCAAGAGGGATCACCCGAAATTCAAAGGCAACTGAATTTCGGCAACCGGGGCATCGAAGTCGGAATGCCGCGAAACTCACCGAGTCAAAGCGTTTCGCCGTTTGCGGAAAGAAGTCTGATGTAGAACAAGTAGCAGAAGCATACATGCTCAAGAGGGATCACCCGAAATTCAAAGGCAACTGAATTTCGGCAACGGGGCATCGAAGTCGGAATGCCGCGAAACTCACCGAGTCAAAGCGTTTCGCCGTTTGCGGAAGAAGTCTGATGTAGAACAAGTAGCAGAAGCATACATGCTCAAGAGGGATCACCCGAAATTCAAAGGCAACTGAATTTCGGCAACCGGGGCATCGAAGTCGGAATGCCGCGAAACTCACCGAGTCAAAGCGTTTCGCCGTTTGCGGAAGAAGTCTGATGTAGAACAAGTAGCAGAAGCATACATGCTCAAGAGGGATCACCCGAAATTCAAAGGCAACTGAATTTCGGCAACCGGGGCATCGAAGTCGGAATGCCGCGAAACTCACCGAGTCAAAGCGTTTCGCCGTTTGCGGAAGAAGTCTGATGTAGAACAAGTAGCAGAAGCATACATGCTCAAGAGGGATCACCCGAAATTCAAAGGCAACTGAATTTCGGCAACCGGGGCATCGAAGTCGGAATGCCGCGAAACTCACCGAGTCAAAGCGTTTCGCCGTTTGCGGAAGAAGTCTGATGTAGAACAAGTAGCAGAAGCATACATGCTCAAGAGGGATCACCCGAAATTCAAAGGCAACTGAATTTCGGCAACCGGGGCATCGAAGTCGGAATGCCGCGAAACTCACCGAGTCAAAGCGTTTCGCCGTTTGCGGAAGAAGTCTGATGTAGAACAAGTAGCAGAAGCATACATGCTCAAGAGGGATCACCCGAAATTCAAAGGCAACTGAATTTCGGCAACCGGGGCATCGAAGTCGGAATGCCGCGAAACTCACCGAGTCAAAGCGTTTCGCCGTTTGCGGAAGAAGTCTGATGTAGAACAAGTAGCAGAAGCATACATGCTCAAGAGGGATCACCCGAAATTCAAAGGCAACTGAATTTCGGCAACCGGGGCATCGAAGTCGGAATGCCGCGAAACTCACCGAGTCAAAGCGTTTCGCCGTTTGCGGAGGAAGTCTGATGTAGAACAAGTAGCAGAAGCATACATGCTCAAGAGGGATCACCCGAAATTCAAAGGCAACTGAATTTCGGCAACCGGGGCATCGAAGTCGGAATGCCGCGAAACTCACCGAGTCAAAGCGTTTCGCCGTTTGCGGAAGGAAGTCTGATGTAGAACAAGTAGCAGAAGCATACATGCTCAAGAGGGATCACCCGAAATTCAAAGGCAACTGAATTTCGGCAACCGGGGCATCGAAGTCGGAATGCCGCGAAACTCACCGAGTCAAAGCGTTTCGCCGTTTGCGGAAGAAGTCTGATGTAGAACAAGTAGCAGAAGCATACATGCTCAAGAGGGATCACCCGAAATTCAAAGGCAACTGAATTTCGGCAACCGGGGCATCGAAGTCGGAATGCCGCGAAACTCACCGAGTCAAAGCGTTTCGCCGTTTGCGGAAGAAGTCTGATGTAGAACAAGTAGCAGAAGCATACATGCTCAAGAGGGATCACCCGAAATTCAAAGGCAACTGAATTTCGGCAACGGGGCATCGAAGTCGGAATGCCGCGAAACTCACCGAGTCAAAGCGTTTCGCCGTTTGCGGAAGAAAGTCTGATGTAGAACAAGTAGCAGAAGCATACATGCTCAAGAGGGATCACCCGAAATTCAAAGGCAACTGAATTTCGGCAACCGGGGCATCGAAGTCGGAATGCCGCGAAACTCACCGAGTCAAAGCGTTTCGCCGTTTGCGGAAGGAAGTCTGATGTAGAACAAGTAGCAGAAGCATACATGCTCAAGAGGGATCACCCGAAATTCAAAGGCAACTGAATTTCGGCAACCGGGGCATCGAAGTCGGAATGCCGCGAAACTCACCGAGTCAAAGCGTTTCGCCGTTTGCGGAAGAAGTCTGATGTAGAACAAGTAGCAGAAGCATACATGCTCAAGAGGGATCACCCGAAATTCAAAGGCAACTGAATTTCGGCAACCGGGGCATCGAAGTCGGAATGCCGCGAAACTCACCGAGTCAAAGCGTTTCGCCGTTTGCGGAAGAAAGTCTGATGTAGAACAAGTAGCAGAAGCATACATGCTCAAGAGGGATCACCCGAAATTCAAAGGCAACTGAATTTCGGCAACCGGGGCATCGAAGTCGGAATGCCGCGAAACTCACCGAGTCAAAGCGTTTCGCCGTTTGCGGAAGGAAGTCTGATGTAGAACAAGTAGCAGAAGCATACATGCTCAAGAGGGATCACCCGAAATTCAAAGGCAACTGAATTTCGGCAACCGGGGCATCGAAGTCGGAATGCCGCGAAACTCACCGAGTCAAAGCGTTTCGCCGTTTGCGGAAGAAGTCTGATGTAGAACAAGTAGCAGAAGCATACATGCTCAAGAGGGATCACCCGAAATTCAAAGGCAACTGAATTTCGGCAACCGGGGCATCGAAGTCGGAATGCCGCGAAACTCACCGAGTCAAAGCGTTTCGCCGTTTGCGGAAGAAGTCTGATGTAGAACAAGTAGCAGAAGCATACATGCTCAAGAGGGATCACCCGAAATTCAAAGGCAACTGAATTTCGGCAACCGGGGCATCGAAGTCGGAATGCCGCGAAACTCACCGAGTCAAAGCGTTTCGCCGTTTGCGGAAGAAGTCTGATGTAGAACAAGTAGCAGAAGCATACATGCTCAAGAGGGATCACCCGAAATTCAAAGGCAACTGAATTTCGGCAACCGGGGCATCGAAGTCGGAATGCCGCGAAACTCACCGAGTCAAAGCGTTTCGCCGTTTGCGGAAGAAAGTCTGATGTAGAACAAGTAGCAGAAGCATACATGCTCAAGAGGGATCACCCGAAATTCAAAGGCAACTGAATTTCGGCAACCGGGGCATCGAAGTCGGAATGCCGCGAAACTCACCGAGTCAAAGCGTTTCGCCGTTTGCGGAAGGAAGTCTGATGTAGAACAAGTAGCAGAAGCATACATGCTCAAGAGGGATCACCCGAAATTCAAAGGCAACTGAATTTCGGCAACCGGGGCATCGAAGTCGGAATGCCGCGAAACTCACCGAGTCAAAGCGTTTCGCCGTTTGCGGAAGAAGTCTGATGTAGAACAAGTAGCAGAAGCATACATGCTCAAGAGGGATCACCCGAAATTCAAAGGCAACTGAATTTCGGCAACCGGGGCATCGAAGTCGGAATGCCGCGAAACTCACCGAGTCAAAGCGTTTCGCCGTTTGCGGAAGAAGTCTGATGTAGAACAAGTAGCAGAAGCATACATGCTCAAGAGGGATCACCCGAAATTCAAAGGCAACTGAATTTCGGCAACCGGGGCATCGAAGTCGGAATGCCGCGAAACTCACCGAGTCAAAGCGTTTCGCCGTTTGCGGAAGAAGTCTGATGTAGAACAAGTAGCAGAAGCATACATGCTCAAGAGGGATCACCCGAAATTCAAAGGCAACTGAATTTCGGCAACCGGGGCATCGAAGTCGGAATGCCGCGAAACTCACCGAGTCAAAGCGTTTCGCCGTTTGCGGAAGAAGTCTGATGTAGAACAAGTAGCAGAAGCATACATGCTCAAGAGGGATCACCCGAAATTCAAAGGCAACTGAATTTCGGCAACCGGGGCATCGAAGTCGGAATGCCGCGAAACTCACCGAGTCAAAGCGTTTCGCCGTTTGCGGAAGAAGTCTGATGTAGAACAAGTAGCAGAAGCATACATGCTCAAGAGGGATCACCCGAAATTCAAAGGCAACTGAATTTCGGCAACCGGGGCATCGAAGTCGGAATGCCGCGAAACTCACCGAGTCAAAGCGTTTCGCCGTTTGCGGAAGAAAGTCTGATGTAGAACAAGTAGCAGAAGCATACATGCTCAAGAGGGATCACCCGAAATTCAAAGGCAACTGAATTTCGGCAACCGGGGCATCGAAGTCGGAATGCCGCGAAACTCACCGAGTCAAAGCGTTTCGCCGTTTGCGGAAGAAGTCTGATGTAGAACAAGTAGCAGAAGCATACATGCTCAAGAGGGATCACCCGAAATTCAAAGGCAACTGAATTTCGGCAACCGGGGCATCGAAGTCGGAATGCCGCGAAACTCACCGAGTCAAAGCGTTTCGCCGTTTGCGGAAGAAGTCTGATGTAGAACAAGTAGCAGAAGCATACATGCTCAAGAGGGATCACCCGAAATTCAAAGGCAACTGAATTTCGGCAACCGGGGCATCGAAGTCGGAATGCCGCGAAACTCACCGAGTCAAAGCGTTTCGCCGTTTGCGGAAGAAGTCTGATGTAGAACAAGTAGCAGAAGCATACATGCTCAAGAGGGATCACCCGAAATTCAAAGGCAACTGAATTTCGGCAACCGGGGCATCGAAGTCGGAATGCCGCGAAACTCACCGAGTCAAAGCGTTTCGCCGTTTGCGGAAGAAGTCTGATGTAGAACAAGTAGCAGAAGCATACATGCTCAAGAGGGATCACCCGAAATTCAAAGGCAACTGAATTTCGGCAACCGGGGCATCGAAGTCGGAATGCCGCGAAACTCACCGAGTCAAAGCGTTTCGCCGTTTGCGGAAGAAGTCTGATGTAGAACAAGTAGCAGAAGCATACATGCTCAAGAGGGATCACCCGAAATTCAAAGGCAACTGAATTTCGGCAACCGGGGCATCGAAGTCGGAATGCCGCGAAACTCACCGAGTCAAAGCGTTTCGCCGTTTGCGGAAGAAGTCTGATGTAGAACAAGTAGCAGAAGCATACATGCTCAAGAGGGATCACCCGAAATTCAAAGGCAACTGAATTTCGGCAACCGGGGCATCGAAGTCGGAATGCCGCGAAACTCACCGAGTCAAAGCGTTTCGCGTTTGCGGAAGAAGTCTGATGTAGAACAAGTAGCAGAAGCATACATGCTCAAGAGGGATCACCCGAAATTCAAAGGCAACTGAATTTCGGCAACCGGGGCATCGAAGTCGGAATGCCGCGAAACTCACCGAGTCAAAGCGTTTCGCCGTTTGCGGAGGAAGTCTGATGTAGAACAAGTAGCAGAAGCATACATGCTCAAGAGGGATCACCCGAAATTCAAAGGCAACTGAATTTCGGCAACCGGGGCATCGAAGTCGGAATGCCGCGAAACTCACCGAGTCAAAGCGTTTCGCCGTTTGCGGAAGAAGTCTGATGTAGAACAAGTAGCAGAAGCATACATGCTCAAGAGGGATCACCCGAAATTCAAAGGCAACTGAATTTCGGCAACCGGGGCATCGAAGTCGGAATGCCGCGAAACTCACCGAGTCAAAGCGTTTCGCCGTTTGCGGAAGAAGTCTGATGTAGAACAAGTAGCAGAAGCATACATGCTCAAGAGGGATCACCCGAAATTCAAAGGCAACTGAATTTCGGCAACCGGGGCATCGAAGTCGGAATGCCGCGAAACTCACCGAGTCAAAGCGTTTCGCCGTTTGCGGAAGAAGTCTGATGTAGAACAAGTAGCAGAAGCATACATGCTCAAGAGGGATCACCCGAAATTCAAAGGCAACTGAATTTCGGCAACCGGGGCATCGAAGTCGGAATGCCGCGAAACTCACCGAGTCAAAGCGTTTCGCCGTTTGCGGAAGAAGTCTGATGTAGAACAAGTAGCAGAAGCATACATGCTCAAGAGGGATCACCCGAAATTCAAAGGCAACTGAATTTCGGCAACCGGGGCATCGAAGTCGGAATGCCGCGAAACTCACCGAGTCAAAGCGTTTCGCCGTTTGCGGAAGAAGTCTGATGTAGAACAAGTAGCAGAAGCATACATGCTCAAGAGGGATCACCCGAAATTCAAAGGCAACTGAATTTCGGCAACCGGGCATCGAAGTCGGAATGCCGCGAAACTCACCGAGTCAAAGCGTTTCGCCGTTTGCGGAAGAAGTCTGATGTAGAACAAGTAGCAGAAGCATACATGCTCAAGAGGGATCACCCGAAATTCAAAGGCAACTGAATTTCGGCAACCGGGGCATCGAAGTCGGAATGCCGCGAAACTCACCGAGTCAAAGCGTTTCGCCGTTTGCGGAAGAAGTCTGATGTAGAACAAGTAGCAGAAGCATACATGCTCAAGAGGGATCACCCGAAATTCAAAGGCAACTGAATTTCGGCAACCGGGGCATCGAAGTCGGAATGCCGCGAAACTCACCGAGTCAAAGCGTTTCGCCGTTTGCGGAAGAAGTCTGATGTAGAACAAGTAGCAGAAGCATACATGCTCAAGAGGGATCACCCGAAATTCAAAGGCAACTGAATTTCGGCAACCGGGGCATCGAAGTCGGAATGCCGCGAAACTCACCGAGTCAAAGCGTTTCGCCGTTTGCGGAAGAAGTCTGATGTAGAACAAGTAGCAGAAGCATACATGCTCAAGAGGGATCACCCGAAATTCAAAGGCAACTGAATTTCGGCAACCGGGGCATCGAAGTCGGAATGCCGCGAAACTCACCGAGTCAAAGCGTTTCGCCGTTTGCGGAAGAAGTCTGATGTAGAACAAGTAGCAGAAGCATACATGCTCAAGAGGGATCACCCGAAATTCAAAGGCAACTGAATTTCGGCAACCGGGGCATCGAAGTCGGAATGCCGCGAAACTCACCGAGTCAAAGCGTTTCGCCGTTTGCGGAAGAAGTCTGATGTAGAACAAGTAGCAGAAGCATACATGCTCAAGAGGGATCACCCGAAATTCAAAGGCAACTGAATTTCGGCAACCGGGGCATCGAAGTCGGAATGCCGCGAAACTCACCGAGTCAAAGCGTTTCGCCGTTTGCGGAAGAAGTCTGATGTAGAACAAGTAGCAGAAGCATACATGCTCAAGAGGGATCACCCGAAATTCAAAGGCAACTGAATTTCGGCAACCGGGGCATCGAAGTCGGAATGCCGCGAAACTCACCGAGTCAAAGCGTTTCGCCGTTTGCGGAAGAAGTCTGATGTAGAACAAGTAGCAGAAGCATACATGCTCAAGAGGGATCACCCGAAATTCAAAGGCAACTGAATTTCGGCAACCGGGGCATCGAAGTCGGAATGCCGCGAAACTCACCGAGTCAAAGCGTTTCGCCGTTTGCGGAAGAAGTCTGATGTAGAACAAGTAGCAGAAGCATACATGCTCAAGAGGGATCACCCGAAATTCAAAGGCAACTGAATTTCGGCAACCGGGGCATCGAAGTCGGAATGCCGCGAAACTCACCGAGTCAAAGCGTTTCGCCGTTTGCGGAAGAAGTCTGATGTAGAACAAGTAGCAGAAGCATACATGCTCAAGAGGGATCACCCGAAATTCAAAGGCAACTGAATTTCGGCAACCGGGGCATCGAAGTCGGAATGCCGCGAAACTCACCGAGTCAAAGCGTTTCGCCGTTTGCGGAAGAAGTCTGATGTAGAACAAGTAGCAGAAGCATACATGCTCAAGAGGGATCACCCGAAATTCAAAGGCAACTGAATTTCGGCAACCGGGGCATCGAAGTCGGAATGCCGCGAAACTCACCGAGTCAAAGCGTTTCGCCGTTTGCGGAAGAAGTCTGATGTAGAACAAGTAGCAGAAGCATACATGCTCAAGAGGGATCACCCGAAATTCAAAGGCAACTGAATTTCGGCAACCGGGGCATCGAAGTCGGAATGCCGCGAAACTCACCGAGTCAAAGCGTTTCGCCGTTTGCGGAAGAAGTCTGATGTAGAACAAGTAGCAGAAGCATACATGCTCAAGAGGGATCACCCGAAATTCAAAGGCAACTGAATTTCGGCAACCGGGGCATCGAAGTCGGAATGCCGCGAAACTCACCGAGTCAAAGCGTTTCGCCGTTTGCGGAAGAAGTCTGATGTAGAACAAGTAGCAGAAGCATACATGCTCAAGAGGGATCACCCGAAATTCAAAGGCAACTGAATTTCGGCAACCGGGCATCGAAGTCGGAATGCCGCGAAACTCACCGAGTCAAAGCGTTTCGCCGTTTGCGGAAGAAGTCTGATGTAGAACAAGTAGCAGAAGCATACATGCTCAAGAGGGATCACCCGAAATTCAAAGGCAACTGAATTTCGGCAACCGGGGCATCGAAGTCGGAATGCCGCGAAACTCACCGAGTCAAAGCGTTTCGCCGTTTGCGGAAGAAGTCTGATGTAGAACAAGTAGCAGAAGCATACATGCTCAAGAGGGATCACCCGAAATTCAAAGGCAACTGAATTTCGGCAACGGGGCATCGAAGTCGGAATGCCGCGAAACTCACCGAGTCAAAGCGTTTCGCCGTTTGCGGAAGAAGTCTGATGTAGAACAAGTAGCAGAAGCATACATGCTCAAGAGGGATCACCCGAAATTCAAAGGCAACTGAATTTCGGCAACCGGGGCATCGAAGTCGGAATGCCGCGAAACTCACCGAGTCAAAGCGTTTCGCCGTTTGCGGAAGAAGTCTGATGTAGAACAAGTAGCAGAAGCATACATGCTCAAGAGGGATCACCCGAAATTCAAAGGCAACTGAATTTCGGCAACCGGGGCATCGAAGTCGGAATGCCGCGAAACTCACCGAGTCAAAGCGTTTCGCCGTTTGCGGAAGAAGTCTGATGTAGAACAAGTAGCAGAAGCATACATGCTCAAGAGGGATCACCCGAAATTCAAAGGCAACTGAATTTCGGCAACCGGGGCATCGAAGTCGGAATGCCGCGAAACTCACCGAGTCAAAGCGTTTCGCCGTTTGCGGAAGAAGTCTGATGTAGAACAAGTAGCAGAAGCATACATGCTCAAGAGGGATCACCCGAAATTCAAAGGCAACTGAATTTCGGCAACCGGGGCATCGAAGTCGGAATGCCGCGAAACTCACCGAGTCAAAGCGTTTCGCCGTTTGCGGAAGAAGTCTGATGTAGAACAAGTAGCAGAAGCATACATGCTCAAGAGGGATCACCCGAAATTCAAAGGCAACTGAATTTCGGCAACCGGGGCATCGAAGTCGGAATGCCGCGAAACTCACCGAGTCAAAGCGTTTCGCCGTTTGCGGAAGAAGTCTGATGTAGAACAAGTAGCAGAAGCATACATGCTCAAGAGGGATCACCCGAAATTCAAAGGCAACTGAATTTCGGCAACCGGGGCATCGAAGTCGGAATGCCGCGAAACTCACCGAGTCAAAGCGTTTCGCCGTTTGCGGAAGAAGTCTGATGTAGAACAAGTAGCAGAAGCATACATGCTCAAGAGGGATCACCCGAAATTCAAAGGCAACTGAATTTCGGCAAACGGGGCATCGAAGTCGGAATGCCGCGAAACTCACCGAGTCAAAGCGTTTCGCCGTTTGCGGAAGAAGTCTGATGTAGAACAAGTAGCAGAAGCATACATGCTCAAGAGGGATCACCCGAAATTCAAAGGCAACTGAATTTCGGCAACCGGGGCATCGAAGTCGGAATGCCGCGAAACTCACCGAGTCAAAGCGTTTCGCCGTTTGCGGAAGAAGTCTGATGTAGAACAAGTAGCAGAAGCATACATGCTCAAGAGGGATCACCCGAAATTCAAAGGCAACTGAATTTCGGCAACCGGGGCATCGAAGTCGGAATGCCGCGAAACTCACCGAGTCAAAGCGTTTCGCCGTTTGCGGAAGAAGTCTGATGTAGAACAAGTAGCAGAAGCATACATGCTCAAGAGGGATCACCCGAAATTCAAAGGCAACTGAATTTCGGCAACCGGGGCATCGAAGTCGGAATGCCGCGAAACTCACCGAGTCAAAGCGTTTCGCCGTTTGCGGAAGAAGTCTGATGTAGAACAAGTAGCAGAAGCATACATGCTCAAGAGGGATCACCCGAAATTCAAAGGCAACTGAATTTCGGCAACCGGGGCATCGAAGTCGGAATGCCGCGAAACTCACCGAGTCAAAGCGTTTCGCCGTTTGCGGAAGAAGTCTGATGTAGAACAAGTAGCAGAAGCATACATGCTCAAGAGGGATCACCCGAAATTCAAAGGCAACTGAATTTCGGCAACCGGGGCATCGAAGTCGGAATGCCGCGAAACTCACCGAGTCAAAGCGTTTCGCCGTTTGCGGAAGAAGTCTGATGTAGAACAAGTAGCAGAAGCATACATGCTCAAGAGGGATCACCCGAAATTCAAAGGCAACTGAATTTCGGCAACCGGGGCATCGAAGTCGGAATGCCGCGAAACTCACCGAGTCAAAGCGTTTCGCCGTTTGCGGAAGAAGTCTGATGTAGAACAAGTAGCAGAAGCATACATGCTCAAGAGGGATCACCCGAAATTCAAAGGCAACTGAATTTCGGCAACCGGGGCATCGAAGTCGGAATGCCGCGAAACTCACCGAGTCAAAGCGTTTCGCCGTTTGCGGAAGAAGTCTGATGTAGAACAAGTAGCAGAAGCATACATGCTCAAGAGGGATCACCCGAAATTCAAAGGCAACTGAATTTCGGCAACCGGGGCATCGAAGTCGGAATGCCGCGAAACTCACCGAGTCAAAGCGTTTCGCCGTTTGCGGAAGAAGTCTGATGTAGAACAAGTAGCAGAAGCATACATGCTCAAGAGGGATCACCCGAAATTCAAAGGCAACTGAATTTCGGCAACCGGGGCATCGAAGTCGGAATGCCGCGAAACTCACCGAGTCAAAGCGTTTCGCCGTTTGCGGAAGAAGTCTGATGTAGAACAAGTAGCAGAAGCATACATGCTCAAGAGGGATCACCCGAAATTCAAAGGCAACTGAATTTCGGCAACCGGGGCATCGAAGTCGGAATGCCGCGAAACTCACCGAGTCAAAGCGTTTCGCCGTTTGCGGAAGAAGTCTGATGTAGAACAAGTAGCAGAAGCATACATGCTCAAGAGGGATCACCCGAAATTCAAAGGCAACTGAATTTCGGCAACGGGGCATCGAAGTCGGAATGCCGCGAAACTCACCGAGTCAAAGCGTTTCGCCGTTTGCGGAAGAAGTCTGATGTAGAACAAGTAGCAGAAGCATACATGCTCAAGAGGGATCACCCGAAATTCAAAGGCAACTGAATTTCGGCAACCGGGGCATCGAAGTCGGAATGCCGCGAAACTCACCGAGTCAAAGCGTTTCGCCGTTTGCGGAAGAAGTCTGATGTAGAACAAGTAGCAGAAGCATACATGCTCAAGAGGGATCACCCGAAATTCAAAGGCAACTGAATTTCGGCAACCGGGGCATCGAAGTCGGAATGCCGCGAAACTCACCGAGTCAAAGCGTTTCGCCGTTTGCGGAAGAAGTCTGATGTAGAACAAGTAGCAGAAGCATACATGCTCAAGAGGGATCACCCGAAATTCAAAGGCAACTGAATTTCGGCAACCGGGGCATCGAAGTCGGAATGCCGCGAAACTCACCGAGTCAAAGCGTTTCGCCGTTTGCGGAAGAAGTCTGATGTAGAACAAGTAGCAGAAGCATACATGCTCAAGAGGGATCACCCGAAATTCAAAGGCAACTGAATTTCGGCAACCGGGGCATCGAAGTCGGAATGCCGCGAAACTCACCGAGTCAAAGCGTTTCGCCGTTTGCGGAAGAAGTCTGATGTAGAACAAGTAGCAGAAGCATACATGCTCAAGAGGGATCACCCGAAATTCAAAGGCAACTGAATTTCGGCAACCGGGGCATCGAAGTCGGAATGCCGCGAAACTCACCGAGTCAAAGCGTTTCGCCGTTTGCGGAAGAAGTCTGATGTAGAACAAGTAGCAGAAGCATACATGCTCAAGAGGGATCACCCGAAATTCAAAGGCAACTGAATTTCGGCAACGGGGCATCGAAGTCGGAATGCCGCGAAACTCACCGAGTCAAAGCGTTTCGCCGTTTGCGGAAGAAGTCTGATGTAGAACAAGTAGCAGAAGCATACATGCTCAAGAGGGATCACCCGAAATTCAAAGGCAACTGAATTTCGGCAACCGGGGCATCGAAGTCGGAATGCCGCGAAACTCACCGAGTCAAAGCGTTTCGCCGTTTGCGGAAGAAGTCTGATGTAGAACAAGTAGCAGAAGCATACATGCTCAAGAGGGATCACCCGAAATTCAAAGGCAACTGAATTTCGGCAACCGGGGCATCGAAGTCGGAATGCCGCGAAACTCACCGAGTCAAAGCGTTTCGCCGTTTGCGGAAGAAGTCTGATGTAGAACAAGTAGCAGAAGCATACATGCTCAAGAGGGATCCGAAATTCAAAGGCAACTGAATTTCGGCAACGGGGCATCGAAGTCGGAATGCCGCGAAACTCACCGAGTCAAAGCGTTTCGCCGTTTGCGAAAGAAGTCTGATGTAGAACAAGTAGCAGAAGCATACATGCTCAAGAGGGATCACCCGAAATTCAAAGGCAACTGAATTTCGGCAACCGGGGCATCGAAGTCGGAATGCCGCGAAACTCACCGAGTCAAAGCGTTTCGCCGTTTGCGGAAGAAGTCTGATGTAGAACAAGTAGCAGAAGCATACATGCTCAAGAGGGATCCGAAATTCAAAGGCAACTGAATTTCGGCAACCGGGGCATCGAAGTCGGAATGCCGCGAAACTCACCGAGTCAAAGCGTTTCGCCGTTTGCGGAAGAAGTCTGATGTAGAACAAGTAGCAGAAGCATACATGCTCAAGAGGGATCACCCGAAATTCAAAGGCAACTGAATTTCGGCAACCGGGCATCGAAGTCGGAATGCCGCGAAACTCACCGAGTCAAAGCGTTTCGCCGTTTGCGGAAGAAGTCTGATGTAGAACAAGTAGCAGAAGCATACATGCTCAAGAGGGATCACCCGAAATTCAAAGGCAACTGAATTTCGGCAACCGGGGCATCGAAGTCGGAATGCCGCGAAACTCACCGAGTCAAAGCGTTTCGCCGTTTGCGGAAGAAGTCTGATGTAGAACAAGTAGCAGAAGCATACATGCTCAAGAGGGATCACCCGAAATTCAAAGGCAACTGAATTTCGGCAACGGGGCATCGAAGTCGGAATGCCGCGAAACTCACCGAGTCAAAGCGTTTCGCCGTTTGCGGAAGAAGTCTGATGTAGAACAAGTAGCAGAAGCATACATGCTCAAGAGGGATCCGAAATTCAAAGGCAACTGAATTTCGGCAACCGGGGCATCGAAGTCGGAATGCCGCGAAACTCACCGAGTCAAAGCGTTTCGCCGTTTGCGGAAGAAGTCTGATGTAGAACAAGTAGCAGAAGCATACATGCTCAAGAGGGATCACCCGAAATTCAAAGGCAACTGAATTTCGGCAACCGGGGCATCGAAGTCGGAATGCCGCGAAACTCACCGAGTCAAAGCGTTTCGCCGTTTGCGGAAGAAGTCTGATGTAGAACAAGTAGCAGAAGCATACATGCTCAAGAGGGATCCGAAATTCAAAGGCAACTGAATTTCGGCAACCGGGGCATCGAAGTCGGAATGCCGCGAAACTCACCGAGTCAAAGCGTTTCGCCGTTTGCGGAAGAAGTCTGATGTAGAACAAGTAGCAGAAGCATACATGCTCAAGAGGGATCACCCGAAATTCAAAGGCAACTGAATTTCGGCAACCGGGGCATCGAAGTCGGAATGCCGCGAAACTCACCGAGTCAAAGCGTTTCGCCGTTTGCGGAAGAAGTCTGATGTAGAACAAGTAGCAGAAGCATACATGCTCAAGAGGGATCACCCGAAATTCAAAGGCAACTGAATTTCGGCAACCGGGGCATCGAAGTCGGAATGCCGCGAAACTCACCGAGTCAAAGCGTTTCGCCGTTTGCGGAAGAAGTCTGATGTAGAACAAGTAGCAGAAGCATACATGCTCAAGAGGGATCACCCGAAATTCAAAGGCAACTGAATTTCGGCAACCGGGGCATCGAAGTCGGAATGCCGCGAAACTCACCGAGTCAAAGCGTTTCGCCGTTTGCGGAAGAAGTCTGATGTAGAACAAGTAGCAGAAGCATACATGCTCAAGAGGGATCACCCGAAATTCAAAGGCAACTGAATTTCGGCAACCGGGGCATCGAAGTCGGAATGCCGCGAAACTCACCGAGTCAAAGCGTTTCGCCGTTTGCGGAAGAAGTCTGATGTAGAACAAGTAGCAGAAGCATACATGCTCAAGAGGGATCACCCGAAATTCAAAGGCAACTGAATTTCGGCAAACGGGGCATCGAAGTCGGAATGCCGCGAAACTCACCGAGTCAAAGCGTTTCGCCGTTTGCGGAAGAAGTCTGATGTAGAACAAGTAGCAGAAGCATACATGCTCAAGAGGGATCACCCGAAATTCAAAGGCAACTGAATTTCGGCAACGGGGCATCGAAGTCGGAATGCCGCGAAACTCACCGAGTCAAAGCGTCGCCGTTTGCGGAAGAAGTCTGATGTAGAACAAGTAGCAGAAGCATACATGCTCAAGAGGGATCACCCGAAATTCAAAGGCAACTGAATTTCGGCAACCGGGGCATCGAAGTCGGAATGCCGCGAAACTCACCGAGTCAAAGCGTTTCGCCGTTTGCGGAAGAAGTCTGATGTAGAACAAGTAGCAGAAGCATACATGCTCAAGAGGGATCACCCGAAATTCAAAGGCAACTGAATTTCGGCAACCGGGGCATCGAAGTCGGAATGCCGCGAAACTCACCGAGTCAAAGCGTTTCGCCGTTTGCGGAAGAAGTCTGATGTAGAACAAGTAGCAGAAGCATACATGCTCAAGAGGGATCCGAAATTCAAAGGCAACTGAATTTCGGCAACCGGGGCATCGAAGTCGGAATGCCGCGAAACTCACCGAGTCAAAGCGTTTCGCCGTTTGCGGAAGAAGTCTGATGTAGAACAAGTAGCAGAAGCATACATGCTCAAGAGGGATCACCCGAAATTCAAAGGCAACTGAATTTCGGCAACCGGGCATCGAAGTCGGAATGCCGCGAAACTCACCGAGTCAAAGCGTTTCGCCGTTTGCGGAAGAAGTCTGATGTAGAACAAGTAGCAGAAGCATACATGCTCAAGAGGGATCCGAAATTCAAAGGCAACTGAATTTCGGCAACGGGGCATCGAAGTCGGAATGCCGCGAAACTCACCGAGTCAAAGCGTCGCCGTTTGCGAAAGAAGTCTGATGTAGAACAAGTAGCAGAAGCATACATGCTCAAGAGGGATCACCCGAAATTCAAAGGCAACTGAATTTCGGCAACCGGGGATCGAAGTCGGAATGCCGCGAAACTCACCGAGTCAAAGCGTTTCGCCGTTTGCGAAAGAAGTCTGATGTAGAACAAGTAGCAGAAGCATACATGCTCAAGAGGGATCCCGAAATTCAAAGGCAACTGAATTTCGGCAACCGGGGAATCGAAGTCGGAATGCCGCGAAACTCACCGAGTCAAAGCGTTTCGCCGTTTGCGAAAGAAGTCTGATGTAGAACAAGTAGCAGAAGCATACATGCTCAAGAGGGATCACCCGAAATTCAAAGGCAACTGAATTTCGGCAACCGGGGAATCGAAGTCGGAATGCCGCGAAACTCACCGAGTCAAAGCGTTTCGCCGTTTGCGGAAGAAGTCTGATGTAGAACAAGTAGCAGAAGCATACATGCTCAAGAGGGATCCGAAATTCAAAGGCAACTGAATTTCGGCAACCGGGGAATCGAAGTCGGAATGCCGCGAAACTCACCGAGTCAAAGCGTTTCGCCGTTTGCGAAAGAAGTCTGATGTAGAACAAGTAGCAGAAGCATACATGCTCAAGAGGGATCACCCGAAATTCAAAGGCAACTGAATTTCGGCAACGGGGCATCGAAGTCGGAATGCCGCGAAACTCACCGAGTCAAAGCGTTTCGCCGTTTGCGGAAGAAGTCTGATGTAGAACAAGTAGCAGAAGCATACATGCTCAAGAGGGATCCCGAAATTCAAAGGCAACTGAATTTCGGCAACCGGGGAATCGAAGTCGGAATGCCGCGAAACTCACCGAGTCAAAGCGTTTCGCCGTTTGCGGAAGAAGTCTGATGTAGAACAAGTAGCAGAAGCATACATGCTCAAGAGGGATCACCCGAAATTCAAAGGCAACTGAATTTCGGCAACGGGGAATCGAAGTCGGAATGCCGCGAAACTCACCGAGTCAAAGCGTTGCCGTTTGCGGAAGAAGTCTGATGTAGAACAACTAGCAGAAGCATACATGCTCAAGAGGGATCACCCGAAATTCAAAGGCAACTGAATTTCGGCAACCGGGGAATCGAAGTCGGAATGCCGCGAAACTCACCGAGTCAAAGCGTCGCGCCGTTTGCGGAAGAAGTCTGATGTAGAACAAGTAGCAGAAGCATACATGCTCAAGAGGGATCACCCGAAATTCAAAGGCAACTGAATTTCGGCAACCGGGGAATCGAAGTCGGAATGCCGCGAAACTCACCGAGTCAAAGCGTTTCGCCGTTTGCGGAAGAAGTCTGATGTAGAACAAGTAGCAGAAGCATACATGCTCAAGAGGGATCACCGAAATTCAAAGGCAACTGAATTTCGGCAACGGGGAATCGAAGTCGGAATGCCGCGAAACTCACCGAGTCAAAGCGTTTCGCCGTTTGCGAAGAAGTCTGATGTGAACAAGTAGCAGAAGCATACATGCTCAAGAGGGATCACCCGAAATTCAAAGGCAACTGAATTTCGGCAACCGGGAATCGAAGTCGGAATGCCGCGAAACTCACCGAGTCAAAGCGTCGTGCCGTTTGCGGAAGAAGTCTGATGTAGAACAAGTAGCAGAAGCATACATGCTCAAGAGGGATCACCGAAATTCAAAGGCAACTGAATTTCGGCAACCGGGGAATCGAAGTCGGAATGCCGCGAAACTCACCGAGTCAAAGCGTTTCGCCGTTTGCGGAAGAAGTCTGATGTGGAACAAGTAGCAGAAGCATACATGCTCAAGAGGGATCACCCGAAATTCAAAGGCAACTGAATTTCGGCAACCGGGGAATCGAAGTCGGAATGCCGCGAAACTCACCGAGTCAAAGCGTTTCGCCGTTTGCGAAAGAAGTCTGATGTAGAACAAGTAGCAGAAGCATACATGCTCAAGAGGGATCCGAAATTCAAAGGCAACTGAATTTCGGCAACCGGGGAATCGAAGTCGGAATGCCGCGAAACTCACCGAGTCAAAGCGTTTCGCCGTTTGCGAAAGAAGTCTGATGTAGAACAAGTAGCAGAAGCATACATGCTCAAGAGGGATCACCCGAAATTCAAAGGCAACTGAATTTCGGCAACCGGGGAATCGAAGTCGGAATGCCCGAAACTCACCGAGTCAAAGCGTTTCGCCGTTTGCGGAAGAAGTCTGATGTGGAACACGTCGCAGAAGCATAAATGGTCACGAGGGGATCACCGAAATTCAAAGGCAACTGAATTTCGGCCTAACCGGGGAATCGAAGTCGGAATGCCGCGAAACTCACCGAGTCAAAACAGCAGTTGCGACGTTTGCGGAAGAAGTCTGATGTGGAAACCAGTAGCCGATGCATACGTGCTCAAGAGGGATCACTCGAAATTCCAAGGCCATTAGAACATTTCGGCAACGGGGAATCGAAGTCGGAAATGCTGCGAATCTCACCGCGTCAAAGCCGTTGCGCCGTTTGCGGAAGAAGTATGATGTGGAAACATGTAGCAGAAGCTTACATGCTCAAGAGGGTTCGCCGAAATTCAAAAAGCGACTGAAATTTCGTCCACAGGGGAATCGAACTCGGAATGACCGCGAAACTCATCGAGTCAAACGGGTTGCGCCGTTTGCGGAAGAAGTCTGCTGTGGAACAAGTAGCAGAAGCATACATGCTCAAGAGGGATCACCGAAATTCAAAGGCAACTGAATTTCCGGCAATCCGGGGGAATCGAAGTTGGAATGCCGCGAAACTCACCGAGTCAAAGCGTTGCGCCGTTTGCGGAAGAAGGTTCTGAGGGTGGAAACACGTAGCAGAAGCATACATGGCTCAAGAGGGATCACCCGAAATTCAAAGGCAACTGAATTTTAGGCAACGGGGAATCGAAGTCGGAATGCCGCGAAACTCGCCGGAGTCAAAGCGTTGCGCTGTTTGCGGAAGAAGTCTGAGTGTGGAAACAAAGTAGCAGATGCATACATGATCAAGAGGGATCACCGAAATTCAAAGGCAACTGAATTTTCGGCCACCGGGGAATCGAAGTTGGAATGCCGCGAAACTCACCGAGTTCCAATGGGTTGCGCCGTTTGCGGAAGAAGTCTGATGTGGAACAAGTAGCAGAAGCATAAATGCTCAAGAGGGGATCACCTGAAATTCAAAGGAAACTGACTTTTGGCAACGGGGACTCGAAGTCGGAAAGGCGCGAAACTCACCGAGTCAAAGCGTTGCGCCGTTAGCGGAAGAAGTCTGATGGGAACAAGTAGCAGAAGCATACATGCTCAAGAGGGATCACTGAAATTCAAAGGAAACTGCATTTGGGCAACCGGGGGAATCGAAGACGGAATGCCGCGACAATTTCACCGAGACAAAGCGTTTGCGCTGTTTGCGTGAAGCTCTGATGTGGAAACAAGTAGCAGAAGCTTACATGCTCAAGAGGGATCACCGAAAATTCAAATGCAACTGAATTTCTGCCAACGGGGAATAGAAGTCGGAATGCAGCGAAACTCACCGAGTCAAAGCGATTCGCCGTTTGTGGATAGGCAGTCTGATGTGGAACAAGTAGCATAAGCATAAATGCTCAAGAGGGATCACCCGAAATTCAATGGCAACTGTTTTCGGCAACCGTGGAATCGAAGACGGCATGTCGCGAAACTCACCGAGTCAAAGCGTTGCCGCCGTTTGCGGAAGAAGTCTGATGTGGAAACAAGTAGCAGAAGCATACATTGCTCAACCGGGATCCCCGAAATTCAAAGGCAACTGAATTTCGGCAACGGGGAAATCGAAGTGTGTAATGCCGCGAAATGCTCGCCGAGTCAAAAGCGTTGCGCTGTTTGCGGAAGGAAGTCTGATGTGGAACAAGTAGCAGATGCATACCATGACAAGATGGATCACCCGAAATTCAAAGGCAACTGAATTTTCGGCAACGGGGGAATCGAATTCGGAATGCCGCGAAACTCACCGAGTCAAAGCGTTGGCCGTTTGCGGAAGAAGTCTGATGTGGAACAAGTAGCAGAAGCATACATGCTCCACCAGGGATCTCCCGAAATTCAAAGGCCACTGAATTTCGGCAACCGGGAAATCGAAGTCGGAATGCCGCGAAACTCACCGAGTCTAAAGCGTTGGCGCAGTTTGCGGAAGAAGTCTGATGTGGAACAAGTAGCAGAAGCATACCTTGATCAAGAGGGATCACCCGAAATTCAAAGGCAAAACTGAATTTCGGGCAACCGGGGAATCGAAGTTGGGATGCCGCGAAACACACCGAGTCAAAGGGTTGCGCCTTTTGCGGAAGAAGTCTGATGTGGAACAAGTAGCAGAAGCATAAATGCTCAAGAGGGATCACCCCCTGATATCCAAAGGCAAACTAAATTTCGGCAACCGGGGAATCGAAGTCGGAATTTGCCGCCGAAACTCACGCGAGTCAAAAGCGTTGCGCCGTTTGCGGAAGAAAAGTCTGATGTGGGAACAAGTAGCAGAAGCATACATGCTCAAGAGGGATCACCCGAAATTCAAAGTCAACTGAATTTCGGCAACCGGGGACTCGAAGTCGGAATGCCGCGAAACTCACCGAGTCAAAGCGACTCGCCGTTTGCGGAAGAAGTTTGATGTGGAACAAGTAGCAGAATCATACATGCTCAAGAGGGACACCCGAAATTTCAAAGGCAACTGAACTTTCGGCAACCGGGGAATCGAAGTCGGAACTGCCGCGAAACTCACCGAGTCAAAGCATTTCGCGTTAGTTTATGGAAGAAGTCTGATGTGGAGACAAGTAGTATAAGCACAAATGCTCTAAGAGGGATCACCCGGAAAATTTCAAAGGCAACTGAATTTCTGGCCAAACCGGGAATCGAAGTCGGAAAGCCGCACGAAACTGCACCGATGTCAAAGCGTTGCGGCCGTTTGCGGAAGAAGTCTGATGTGGAACAAGTAGCAGAAGCATACAATGCTCAAGAGGGATCACCCGAAATTCAAAGGGCGCGGGGGGGGAAGGAACTGAATTTTCGGCACACCGGGGAATCACAATAAAAGGCGAATAATAGATGTCGGAATGCCGCGAAACTGCACCGAGTCAAAGCGTTGCGGCCGTTTGCGGAAGAAGTCTGATGTGGAACAAGTAGCGAAAAGCATACATGCTCAAGAGGGATCACCCGAAATTCAAAGGCAACTGAATTGTCGGCAAACCGGGGTAATCGAAGTCTGACTGCCGCGAAACTCACCGAGTCAAAGCGTCAACGCCGATTTGCGGAAGAAGTCTGAATGTGTGGAACAAGATAGGCAGAAGCATAAATGCTCAAGAGGGATCACCCGAAATTCCAAAGGACAACTGAATTTCGGCATAAGGGGAATCGACACTCAGGAAATGCCGCGAAACTCAAGAGTCAAAGCATTGCGCCGTTTATGGAAAAAGTCTGATGTGGAACATTAGATAGAAGCATAAATGCATAAGAGGGATCACCCCGAAATTCAAAGGCAACTGAAATTCGGCCACCGGGGAATCGACGTCGGAAAGCCACGAAACTCACTAATTCAAAGCGTAGCGCCGTTTGCGGAAGAAGTCTGATGTGGAACAAGGTGGCAGAAGCATACATGCTCAAGAGGAGATCACCCTAAATTCAAAGGCAACTGAATTTCGGCAACCGGAGCTCGAAGTCAGAATGCCCATGATACTCAACCGAGACAAAGCGTGTCGCTGTTTGCAGAAGAATGACTGATGTGGATACAAGTCGGATAAAGCATAAATGCACAAGAGGGATCACCCGAAATTTCCAAAAGGCAACTGAATTTCGGCAACCGGGGAATCGAAGGCGGAATGCCCGCGAAACTCACCGAGTCAAAGCGTCTCGCCGTTTGCGGAAGAAGTGTGAATGTGGGAACAAGTAGCCAGAAGCATACATGCTCAAGAGGGATCACCCGAAATTCAAGAGGCAACAGAATTTCACCATCCGGGGACTCGAAGTCAGAATGCCGCGAAAGTCACCCAGTCAAAGCGTCTCGCCGTTTGCGGAAGAAGTGTGATGTGGAACAAGTAGCATAAGCATAAATGCTCAAGAGGGATCACCCGAAATTCAAAGGCAACTGAATTTCGGCAACCGGAGCATCGAAGTCAGAATGCCATGAAACTCACCGAGTCAAAGCGTTGCGTCGTTTGCGGAAGAAGTCTGATGTGGAACAAGTAGTAGAAGCATAAATGCTCAAGAGGGATCACCCGAAAGTCAAAGGCAACTGAATTTCGGCAACTGGGGAATCGAAGTTGGAATGCCGCGAAACTCACCGAGTCAAAGCGTTGCGCCGTTTGCGGAAGAAGTCTGATGTGGAACAAGTAGCAGAAGCATACATGCTCAAGAGGGTTCACCCGAAATTCAAAGGCAACTGAATTTCAGCAACCGGGGAATTGAAGTCGGAATGCCGCGAAACTCACCGAGTCAAAGCTTTTCGCCGTTTGCGGAAGAAGTCTGATGTGGAACAAGTAGCAGAAGCATACATGCTCAAGACGGATGACCCGAAATTCAAAGGCAACTGAAATTCGGCAACCGGGGCATCGAAGTCCGAATGCTGCGAAACTCACCGAGTCAAAGCGTTTCGCTGTTTGGGGAAGAAGTCTGATGTGGAACAAGTAGCAGAAGCATAAATGCTCAAGAGGGATCCACCGAAAATTCATAACAACAAAACTGAATTTCGGCAAATGGTGAATCGAAGGGCGGAATGCCGCGAAACTCACCGAGTCAAAGCGTCTCGCCGTTTGCGGAAGAAGTGTGATGTGGAGAACAAGTAGTCATAAGCATAAATGCTCAAGAGGGCTCACCCGAAAGCAAAGGCAACTGAATTTCGGCAACCGGGGCATCGAAGTCGGAATGCCGCGAAACTCACCGAGTCAAAGCGTTGCGCCGTTTGCGGAAGAAGTCTGATGTAGAACAAGTAGCAGAAGCATAAATTCAAGAGGGATCACCCAAATTCAAGGCAAATTGAATTT